>JAGFPH010000039.1:124801-159073 GCA_018207615.1 Philaenus spumarius
GTTGAGGAGATTTTTAACTTGGTAAATGTGTACAATTATGTCTTTGTCAATTAACCCTAGAACTGTTCATGCTAATTTTTTGCAACACCTTTCCGAAAGATGCGTGTGCAGGCATATTTTCAAAAATTCGCCAAATTATAAACCAATCCAAAAGTGTTCCATAGCTTTTTTATAGAGAAAGGTTCAAAGTATTTCTATATGCCAGCAAAAAAATGATTGATGTACAATTTACAAAGTTATTAGACTAAGAAACAAAAAATGTTCAGTAACGAAAGGAAAAAGTTCAACTTTAGGATTACATAAAAATTAGTAAACATTTTTTGTATTTTTTTTCAAAACGTAAAAAAGTTTTGTATTTAGTTCTAAATAGAACCGTATAAAATATATTTCAAATTTATTATTTTGAAAACACCAGTTTTTATGTTCCTTCTACAAGACTGCTAACCAAACTAGGCCTAGTTTAAATAGTAATTTAGGATAATATCCTTTGCCCAAAAATGAAATATTATCATAAAAAAGTGTAGAGAATAAATCATAGAATTTATCTGTGTATACATTCTCATTTTGTAAACTATTTCAAATTGAGCATTCAAACAGTTGTAGGGAAAAATTATCGCTATTCAAAGTGAGAAATATTGTTTAGACCATTTTCTTTGCCTTATGTCGGTCAGGCGATGATAACCATCCAGGTTTCTTGACTATAAAAAAAAAAAACTCTCATGTCGGATCAAACCAGGGAATTCGTCAAAATGCAACAACTGGCTGGAATATTAAGTTAACTGAACCCACTGAAGGGAAAGAGCGGACGTTTTATATGTTTCTGTACTTCCGTAAAATTAACTCATCTGTCTATGTATGGAGGATGGAGGGGAAGTGTATAGAAGGTTCGTCATTGTCAGGCAATATCCGGGATTAGTTTTCACAACACAGCACGGTAATGGTAGCGCCAAATAGAGTAAACTTTCTTAACATTTTTCTTTATTTTTAAAATTGTTTACCGCCTGGTATGGATAGCTCTATCTATAAGCTTTGAAGGGTTAAGCAATTGTTTATATTATATGCGTTGTAAATGTGTGACGGTTATATTGTTGAAATGGCCAAACACTTGTTGACTTCAGGTATCTAAATCATAAATGGCTAGTACACCTGTCTCTTATTGCTAAGCAAAGGTTTCTTTCTTGTGGGTTCGATCACATGTCATCGGTTCCCAAGATATAAATTTGCTTAAAAAAATTAAACAGTAGGAATAATTTTAGTATTTTATTTATTCTATTAAAAGCATCTATTAATATTATTATCTATACATAATTAATTTGCTAGGTGTTATTTTGTGAGTAGAACTCCTCCTAGAGTTTTTAACCGATTTTGATGTTTTTGATGTCATTTTACAGAGCTCACTCTGAAGTTGTGCTTCCCTTAAAATGAGCTCAATGTATGTTAAGGGCTTCGCCCCAGTGGCCCTCAAAGTTGCCATGTTAATCTTATGGAAGGTCAATCTTAAGGAAGAGAAGAAAGATTTCTTTTGATTTTATCAGGGGCACAAAAAACAGATGTTCGTATGAAAAGCTTAAAACAGCTGATTTTGATCAACAACTGATTTGGATCAAAAACCGAATATAATTTTAGGTTAGGTAAATCAAGCAATAGCGAAGCATTGCCGTGTCCACTAGTATTATAATAATAGATGTTGTTGTTTATTTTAATACTGTACTAATAAAATTGATTTTTGTTATATATATATTACCAAACCAAAAATATTGTAGCGTACTCATTAGAAAGAAACAACAAACAATGCCTCCATTTATTATTAAAATAACATAAAAGTTTGGAAAATTGTAAGTCATAATTTTGTACTACTTACATTTCATAACAGAAATAATACACAAGGTTACATTTATAGCATTGTAGATTATATTGAACCGAAACCAACTTTTACACTTTTATAAAATCTTTCATTTCGTGGCAAAAAATTAATTCAAAATAGGATGCCCATATTTGTATATTGCATATATACGTCCATTTTAAATATGTAAGTGAAATATTGGCCTTATTGGCTAATTAAGTACAGAGAAATTAATTCCCAACCGAAGGGGTGTCAATTGCTCGGTAGACATAGAGAGTTGCGGTTTGTAACTTCTGGATACAAAAAATAAAAATATAAATAAGTTGTACTGTGTTAAAAAAAAAAAATGGGATTCGGCAAAAAGTTCAAAAATAAAAAAAATATGTCTTAAATCAAAAATAAAAACGCTATATGTGGATTATCTAATAACTACTGATATCTTTTCATCACCTCCTTTACTTATTTACTTTAAAAAGAAAAATCGTCGCTTATATAATACTCAAAATCACTTATGTACCTCCTAGGCCTATTGCCTCACTTCAAAAATAAATCATCGCCCATCTTAACTCTCCATAACATCTTTCTCCCAATCTCAACGTAGAACAATATCATATTTTACCTTACTTCAACTCACCTTACTATTATAACCTTAAAAATCACCTTTATTTAAACTCACTTTGCTTAAACTCACCTTAAACCGAGCACATAGTTGAGTTTTTATTCATTCGTTTTTTAATCGCAGAAACACCATCAAGACAACTGCCTATGATTGTATGAAGGCTAGAACACTTCTACTTCACTTTGATCATACTTTTACTGTTCAAACTTTAAGCAAACTACATTTCTCGTTGTAGAAATATAGCTCCCACATCTTACAACACATACAACGCTTTACGCCATCTTGACTACTCTATTCTTTCCAGAATCTTCCGTAGCGTCCCCACTCGCTAGGCTACCTGTTTTTCGTCACGTATACCAGTTGTTTCCCTCTCTCTCTTTACATTGCATCCATGATCACTGATTACGCCATCATATCAAGTTCTTGATACATATTAAATTGTGCTATGTACTGTTATTATATTCTTTTTTATTTATTTATTTATCGAACTGTTTATAATTTCGACTGCCGTTTTATTATTTGCTTATAACGCACTACTTTTTGAAATAAAGTTTCTGTATAATTTTCACTTTTTACACACGCTCATATATTGATATGTTTTTTAAGTCTGCTTTTATATTACTTACTTTTACAGTCTGCTTTTATGTTTTATTATTTGTTTATTAAAGAAAAAAAATGATTCTACTGTAATTATTTGCGTCATTAAGAAATGTATTTATATGTAAATTAAAATGATTAATACTATTTAGTATTGCGTCATTATTCATTTAGACCAAATCTCTGTTCCTTTAGTCACTATAGGAAACAGCTGATTCATTTCTTATTTTATTATTTTCTCTGTGACATGGACGTAAGTGTTACAGGTTTGAAGCATTCTATTGAGAAAAGATAGTATTTCAATTGTGAATAGTTTCATAGTTATCCAATATAATTTTCTAATTTGAATATAATCTCAAAATCTTTAGTTTCGTGCCCATACAAAAATTGTAAAAATAGGGTGCCCATATTTTCATAGTGCATATGAGGCGTTTAGAAGCAAAAACAGATAACTCCATCATAGTAGATTTTTCAGGAATTGGAAAAAACTGACACAACTTAAGTCATCATTATTTTTTTAATGTATTTTTTTCACATGAAGCTGTGTACATTTTTGCTCTGTTAAAACAAAGCCTGGAATTGAGAAATAATAAACAAAGTTGTAAATTAACTTTTAAATATACAGATGTCGGTTTTTGCATCTCACCTTGGTAAATATCGGTTTTTGCATCTAACCTTGATCTAAATGTCGGTTTTTGCTTCTGAATTTTGGAAATAAACACTGTTTTTAACACATTAAAAAACTTTTAATTTTGATAGTAAAAATACAAAATAGTTTTTTTAGAACCTGTATTATAAAACAAAAGAAACATTTGATTTTCTAATGGTATTTAAATACACAAGATATTTTCCTCACAAGGAGGCGAACACAAATCAGTATTTTTTTCATTAGGCCTATCTACATTTTGTAGTGACTCATTATTTACAATATTTATAATGTATTTATAAAATTTAAGTTCGGGCACTTGATCCCATGTTGAAGGATCTCTTATCCGTTTTCTGCCTTTGCCGTGTGTAGGCCTAACTCCTACAGTAATGTCCATTATGTTTCTTATTTAATTATAGAGTGTAAAAGGAATATTAATATTCAAAACAAAACTACTGCACGAGATAAACAACAGAGAAATTAATGAAGAAAGCTTACAGGGCGTGGTAGACGACTAACAGTCACGTGGTTCCAATCCTGGCGCTCACGTGGTACAATCCTGGCGCTCTGATTGGCCGTTGGCAATTATCGGTTGTTGCATCTCACCGACATACACTTTTATCGTTTTTTGCTTCTAAACCTTGATTTTAAACAAGAATAACATTTAAAATGTCGGTTTTTGCTTCTTTCTAATATGGATGTGGTCAGAATAGACAAACAAAATGACGTAAAAAAGTATATTTGTAAAAAAAATGTCACTTATCGGTTTTTGCTTTTACACGCCTCAATACGTCCTTTTGTAATATGTATGTAATGTATTGGTCTTATTGACCAATTAGGTACAGAGAAATTAATTCCCAACCGAAGAGATGTCATTTACTCGGTAGACCTAGCACGGCCATCGAACGCTGCGTGTAAGGCATTTTTAATCGTTGATACCTAAAAATTGTTTGACATAGAGAGTTGCGGTTTGAAGCATTCTATTAAGAAAAAATGGTGTTTTAATTGTGAATAGTTTCATAGTTTTCGATTTGAAAATCATCGCAAAACTTTCACTTCGTTTCCATGAAAAATGGGAAAAAATGAAATTTAGTACTTTTTTCAAAATTCATTTCTGTTATTTTTGAGCTTACAAAAATAAGGGGAGTTCCCATTAAAACTTATTTGTACTCCAAGCGGTCCAAAAGTTAGCTACTGTAGCTACCAAATGTATTTAGGTGAGAATCAATTATTATTTGTATAGTAATAACAAAGCAAGAGTTCCGATGTAGGCCAGGTCAAGTCTCCTCGAACGCAAGCATTCTCAAACTCACTCCCTTCCTTCCAACCCTTTGAGTCACTTAGTGTACTTCCGGCCATGGAACATTAATTTTTCTATAGGCCTACTTCATTTTATTTTAAAATTAATCATGTATATAGATTCTACGCAACATTTCATGAAAAATGATACCAAGCATAGTATGAATATTTTTTACTCTAGAATTTAATTGTAGTTATTTAATTGTATTAATATAATTTAAATCTAATTTTATAAACCACTAGGGGAGACCCCTGCGTGCTCCGCATGCCAACCCCAAATGGTTAAAAGAAGTTTCAGGTCTACACGTTAAAACCATAGGCCTAACCTAAAAGCTAGAAATACAAAAATAATTGCTTAAAATTTTGAAATCAGCTGGTAATGGAAATATTGGAGCTAACAGAGTTATATTATCTGTTATTTTATTCAATTGGTTGCTATGGTAATAAATTTAAATACATGAGTGTTGGTTTATCATTCTGTGCCTAACCTAAATACAATCGGTTTTTCAATCGGTTCAGTCGTGCCAGAGATTACCCCCTACATACAAACAAACAAACAAACAAAAAAACAAACTTTACCTCTTTATAATATTATATAGACAATAATACCAATTCTGTTCAGTGGTTTTTTATTGTTTTAGGGCATCGGAGATTGTTGATATACAGTACCTTCTTTAATCTTATTTTTTGTTGACTAATTTTAATTTATAGGCCTACTGTTCATTTGTCTTTAAAAAAAGCGTAACACATAATTTTAACGCCCGGTGTAGTCTGAAACATTTATTTTATGACAGTCTGGTTTTAGTAATGTATTTTATTATAATTTATGTGAATATTATTTGTAAATAATACTTGTAACAAATATTGAGTGTATATGTTACAGTATTTGAATAATAAATTTATAATACAATTAGTTTATATAAAGTTTGAGTTTTTATAAACCTGAAAAGGTTGTAGATTGACTACGATTGACGAAGTTTTTATAACGCGTTTTGATGTAGGCCTACATGAATGGTGAATATACAGTAAATTATACAGTTGTTTGGTATCATTTTTCTTGTTATAATGTAAAGAGTTTAAAAATACTAAACAAGTCAAAATAAAATTACAAGTACGAAAAATTCTATTTTGATTGGTCAACTATAGCAGAAGACTTATCGGAGCGGAATACGGCGGGTAAAAATATACACTTTGAAAATAACATACACTTTGAAAATGTTGAAGGGACCATCCCGAATGTATTCATAGGAAATGATCTGCTGTGGATAGCAGGTCTACAAGTCTGGACATTTAAACTCCTCACAACGGTTTACACAATAGCCTCACAAAATGTTTACACAAATCCTCGCAAAACAGTAAACACAAAAACCGTTATATCCTTCTAATGATAGTATAGGACACATTTTTTTAAAAACGATATTTAAATGTATAAAGTTTGGCACTCCTTAGAACACATAATTTTCTTCAAATAATTTCATTGCTGCGTTAAACTGGAGATGGTTATTTCAGATTTTTGGAACCTTCCTCACAAAGATAGTAGGGAACACATATCCTTACAACGGTACCAATACACGTAGGTGTGTGGATGTATGTGTGTAAATAAATTTTTGTCGTACAGTTTCTCAAAAACGAATCAACCGATTGAATTCTACGACATGTCATTCGAAAGGGTGTATCAAAACTTAGATCTGATTAGATTTGAGAGTTAATCCATCGAGCCAATCCGAAAAAATTTAAAAAAATAACCTAAATTTTTTTTTGAATTTTTATGTTTTTTTAAAATAACTTTAAAGCGTGCGAAAAAATCATAATAAAACCATGTATACATTTTTTGTGCTTAAAAAACTGTGTCGACTGCTTTTTTGAAAATGAAAATCGGACGACGCATTCAAAAGTTATCGTTGTTTAAAAATTCACAAATTTTTGTTTTTTGGTATTTTTTGAACATATCTTCCAGATTTCTCAACCAATCAATATAAACCTGTACATTTTCTTTTTGTGCTTTAAAAACTGCGTAGAATGCTTTTTTAAAAATGAAAATCGAACGACGCATTCAAAAGTTATCGTTATTTAAAAATTCACAAATTTTCGTTTTTTGGTATTTTAACAAAAAAACTCATTTTAAGCGTTTAAAATTCAAACTAAGCGGGAAGTTCTAGGGTTGGCCTGCACGGTCAACCAATTTTTTTTTTAACTTTCAGTTATTTTTATTTTTTAAACCATAGGCCTACATTTATATTTTGTTGATCTGTATTTGTTAATATCGGATTTCAAGGTTATGTTATTTTATTTTATTAAGTACTTAATTTCTTTTGTTTGTTATTTATTTCATTACTCCTATTAGTTTTTTATTTTATTTTTATTACTGTTTGATTGTTTATAGTTTTAGTAGACCAGTTTGTTATTTCTTGTATTTAGTAGTTTTATAATTTATTGTTAAATTGGTTTTTATTGTTAATAATAGATACTTGTAGTAGATTTAATGTGGCTCCTCCAATCCCCCCACCAGGTCGGTCTTGGATTAACTGGTAAGGGGAAAAGTGGGGGGAGGGCGGGTATATATAGCTCTGTAATATTGTCTGTATACTTTAGTAGTGTTTAAACCCTCTGAGGATGATGACCATGTCATCAAAATGTACATAAAAAAGGGTAACGTACTAAACATAACTTACAATTTAGTTGTTTAGTTATTGTTTTTGTTCCTTGTTTTGTGGTTCGGGGTTTTTTTTTTCTTCAAATCAGTGTTATTTTGTCGCCACATTGCTCTTTTATTCGTTTACTCACATGTGTTGTTTAATATCTTCTATTGTTTATCTATGGGATTCATCATAATTGGCTCAAATCATGACTTCTACGCCCACCGATCACTTTTAACTTACCAACTTAAAAGTCGTGATGTGACACAGGATGTGAGTAACACGTGAGACTTTCACATTTAAAATATTTTGTCAAAATCCTACCATTTAGATCTTAGGAAACAAAACTATCTCTCAAAACATGACATTTTATTACACACAGATTTTCCATATTTTTTCATTATTGGCACAGATTATTTGTTAGTATTGTAACTTAAGGTTACAAGAGTAAAAAATATTCTTAAGTATAATGTGTTAAAAAAAATGAGGTTCGGTAAAAATTTCAAAAATAAAAAAAATTATATTTTTAAATCAAAAATAAAATGCTATATGTGGATTATTCAACAATCATTAATACCTCTCCTTCACCTCTTTCATTTATTCACCTTATCACCAGAAGTCGTCGCTCATAAAATACCTTAAATCATTTAAAACACCTCTTAGGCCTATTGCCTTACTTCAATAATAAAAATCACCATTTACCTAAACTCAACACATCATATCTCACCTAACTTCAACGTAGAATTATACCTTATGCTCCTCCTTACTTTAATTCACCTTACTTTCAAAACCTTAATATCACCTTCACTTAACTCACATAATAATAATAAAAAAAATAGTAATCGTAGTACTTGTAATAATCCACATATAACTTCATTTATGCTCTATTAGCATCTATCTATCCATAATTATCAATTACTGTAAAACGTTTATTAAATTAATTTAATTTCCTCAGGGGTGGAAACCTGGCTGTTAAAGTACAAGCTAGTTGGATGTTCGTGGCTGAATAAAGAAATTCAAGACATTGTGGCAACAACTATTTGTTTACTCAAACATAATTAGAAAATGAATATTTACAACAACAAAAAATATCAACGTCATAAAACAATTATACAAACAAATCAATTAACTATTTACAATTATACAAAGTTTTGTCAGCCCTAGCTTAAGATATGACGCAATAGAAGTCAAAAGAAGTTACTTTTTTAGAACAATTAAAATTTTCATATCTGCAGACTAAAAAATATGTCCTATGGCCATTATTACTTACTGCGTTACTTGTTGCACTGTTTTTTACCTAGGATTTTTTGTTGTTAACACAATTTACACAAAGTATCTCGAAGCATATCGCGCGTTTTTTGTCAAAGCACATGGCGACCTTTTATTACATCACTTTTCTCAAGATTCACTGCATTGATTCTGTTTTCCACATTTCCACTAACGTAGAAGCACCTCTACCTCCCTTTTAAATAAGATTTACTCTTATTTTGCTGAAGAAACTACATTTCTTGACGAATTTCACACCACCTACCACTTACTGTACACACAGTCCATTACGCCATATTGAGTTCTCTCTCTCCTCTCTTCTCTTCTCTTGCGTTGTTAAACATACTTCTCTCAGAACTCTCCGTGCAAATTCGCACGTACGCCACACTGTGCTAGGCCTTCCGTATCTCGATGTATACACTGATGTTGTGACTTGTTATACATGTATTTATTATTTTTTTTAAAGTTGCTTTTGGACTGTCTCTGCCTAATTAAAGTGTTTATAGTCTTATTACTGCTTGTTTTCATTAACTGTTCACTTCAACCGTAATTATTTAAATGATCTCTTACATAGTTCTCACACGTTATATATGTTCATACATTAAATATATCTTTTGAGTCTGCTTTTATATTACCTACTTTTATAGTCTGCTTATATTTTTTATTCATTTATTAAAAATGATTCTTCTGTAATTATTTTGCGTCATTAAGAAATTTATATATATATAAAAATTATAAATGGTTATTATTATATATGTATTGCGTCATTTTATTTATTTAGACCAAACCTCTGTGCTTTTAGACACTATGGGAAACTGCTGACTTATTTTTTATCGCATAGCTTTTCTGTTACATGGCTGTTAGTGTTACAGTATTAAGATAAAATCGAGAAGCAGATAAGATTTGATATTTTAAAGTTAAACCTTTTGTTTTCCGAGTTATAAAACATAGTCAAGAGCAAATAAAATCTTGAACTTTGATATTTTGTATTAAATAAACCCATTAACACTGATTTAAAAAATATTAGAAATTAAATAATTAATTGCTCTTTTTACAATTAATTGTTTGTTCCGACATTTGCCATCATTTGCCTGTAAAGAAAATTACAAACAACAATAGAAGAGTATAATGAACTATCGTTAACAAGAAAAATCTAAAGCCTACTCACTTATAGACTAGATAGAAAACATAAACCTAGAGGACTAAGTCTATGTTTGCCATCTAACCTAAAAATACAACTAAAGTTTACATTTGGACACCTCACAGTTTTGCATAAAAAAAATAGCCTGAAGTTCTACCTTAGTCTCCAGTCACAGAATGTTTACTAGCATTCAACATTAAATAGTACAACGGTGCTTAGGATGGGAGCACTACTGTGTTTCATAAAAAAAGTCATGTGTCCTAAAGTAAATGTACACAAAAAATAATAAGGAGGCTAGTAAAACTAGAACACACAGCTAGGATACAAACACTGTCACCATGCATAGATACAAGGAATGATTTATGTAGTATTTTCTTTATACACAATCTATTGTTAGACACTTACTTTACAACAGCAAATCAATTACAGGTATAAATGTATGAAGTCAAGTTGAAAATATTGCCAGTATATCTATTCCTTAGACAGACAAACAATCCAGTGTTTGCACACACAAATTAAAATATAGGTACATTAGTTAAAACATGATTTAGTAACATTTGAAAATAACTTACAATTTTTGGTTTGAATGGAGGTTTAACCTTTCGGTTCTCTAAATTATCCCAATCAATGTCTTTAAAGAATGGGTGAGCACGAATTGCAGCTTCTGGATTGCCAGTTCCCACGCAGCCTAAGCGTTTCACTGGGTTTTTCGTCATGAACTAAACAAAAGATAGTAGTCATGAAACAATACATGAATTTGATCTATTATTTATATTTAAAAAAATTAAATACTTACGCCTTTAAGAATAGAAACTGCATCTTTTGTAAGCCAAACTGGATATAAAACATCATCGTGAAGGATAGATTCAAATAGATCATCTTCGTTGTCAGCTTCAAAAGGAGGCTGGCCAGCCATCATTTCATACATGAGTACTCCTAATGCCCACCAATCCACACTAGGCCCATAATCTAATTCTTGTAAAATCTAAAAAAATTTACAAAATGTTGAAAATTTAAAATAAGAACTGAATTGTCACAAAAGAAAATTAATTTAAATAGTTTACATCAGGGGTCTCCAACCTACAGCCCGCGAACAAATTTTACCCGGCCCGCAAAAAGCTTACAAACTGAAAAAAAAAAACAATTTTTTATTTGATAATATTTTTAAACAATTTTATCGTTAACTACCACAGAAAAAGACTTTAACAACATCAAAAATCATGGTCGAGCTATGTTTTCTTTTTTTGCATCCACCTACAAGTGAGAGCAAACTTTTTCAAAAATGAAGTTTGTGAAATCTTAATACAGATTTTCCTTATCAGAAGAACATTTAAAATCAATCCTAATGATCGCAACTACAAACTTTGACCCTAAATTTACTGAAATTTTAAGTGGCAAATAAATGCAATCTTCTCACTAAACAACAATTATTGTTCTTTTTAAGCTTCAGACTTGTATTCTCATTTATTGTCAAGTTTTTCTCATCCTCATTAAAACTTAAAATACAATAAAATAAATTTGTATTACCGCACATTGCAATGATTTGGTTTTGTATCATCCTGCGTTTTCATTAGGCCTACTTGAAAATTCCTTTTACAGAATAAAAATTATTTGCAGCAAAGAATAATTATTTTAATTCAGTTTTCTGAACTATTTTAAATTTTACAAGTTTACCTAATTTTATATTAGAAGTTATTGATATATTATTACATGTAACTTGATTGTAAAGTGGCGATTGCCGTAAACAGAATAAAACAGATGTTTATGACATAAATACATAACTAGACAAACTATCTAAGGTCTAAACTGAAATAATGTTGGATTGTTGGCCCTCCATGCCTCCAAAAATTTACAATGTGGCCGAAAGGTAAACAAGTTTGGAGAACCCTGGTTTACATTACAGAAAGAAAAAATTGGACATAAAGAGGTAAATTGTGTGTAAAAATTACCTGTCACATAAAGATAGAATTGCTACGGGTAAATATTTCAAGTGTGCTAAGAACATTTTGAAAGATAAAAAGACTCAAATTTCAAAACTGTGTGATCATGTCTCAAAAAATTATTTATATTGTAGATTCATGTAATGTTTATATGTATACTCTATATTTTATAAAAAAGAATATTTCTTTGTCCTCATTTAGACGTTACAATTACTACAGTCTAAGGGGTTGAAATGGGGTTGCTACTCCTTTACAATAAAAATAAATTGCACTGACTTCCTACAGACTATAAAGCTAATATTATTCTTAAGTCATATAAAAAACATTTGCAATTTGATTTCTTAAGTCAACGGGATGAAATGAGTAACTACCCTTAAAATTAAATAATCATTTATACACTTACTTTTTCTTCATACTCAAAAACAACTCAACAAATTTACTCATATTAGTAGCAGGATTGTTTAGAGGATATGGTCACTACAAACAAATAGATTAAAATTGAGTAGCTAAACATATAAAACAAAATAGCTTGCACTAACTTCCTTATAAGCTATAAAGCTGAATTTGTGAAATATTATTTTTAAGTGACATAAAACCATTTACAATTCGACTACTTACGCCAAAGTAGCGAAAAGGGATAACTAATCTTAAAATTAAATCAAGCAATAGCGAAGCATTGCCAGGTCTACTAGTACTACAGTAGAACTCCAATTATCCGGACTCCAACTATCCAGTTCGCCAATTATCCGGATCAGATTTGAATAAGAACATAGTCAAATGGATGCGAGACTTGGCGGTGCGGAATCGATTTAAGGTAGCAAAACAGCTGACTCTGCCTGGTATGTTAAAAAAATAATGTATTTTACAGTGATTTAGTATTATGTGTAAATATTACGTAATGTAAACATTGTCATTGATATTGTTTTTTTCATAATAAATACCGTAAATGTTCTCTATTGTGTTTTGTTAAAGTTTTTCTCCTAAAAACACATTTTTTTTCTAGAAAAATCCAATTATCCGGATCGGGTTCGGTCCCAATTAATCCGGATAATTGGAGTTCTACTGTACATAAAAAACATCTTTCTGACTGTTAGTGTATAACATGAGAACCAGTGATCTAATTTTCATGCAGTTTTTAAAATGAAGGTATGACATCCTGGGGAGGTTATATATTAAAATCAGTTCAATACAAGACCGAACAATATTTGTCTTATTATTTTTAATTTGTAATAATTTACCTGCTTACATACTTCCTCAGCAATGATTAATGTAATTAAATTACAAGTGAAAGAACATGGACCAAGACCGGGATTTGAACCCAGGCCCTTTACCATTCCATAGTAACGCTCTACCAACTGAGCTACCCTGATCACTCTAGATACTTTAGATTTAGTTCAATAAATGCAGTAAAATCGTGCAAGTGAGATAACATCGACCAATATCTGGAGAGATCAGGATAGCTCAGTTGGTAGAGCGTTACCACGAAATGGTGATGGTCCTGGCTTCAAATCCCGGACTTAGTCCAATTTTTCACTTGTAATTTAATTAATATTTGTCTACCAAAAAATGCTGAATTTTTTCAGTTTTCTTACAAATTTACATAATTTTTCATGCTACCTATTTGTTGTATCAAAGATGTTAAAAATGTACATTTTATTTAAATCTGAAATTTTTTTAAAATGTCCTAAATAGTTTCTGAGTTATTAGGCCTGCTAAAATGTTACTTTTAATCTAACTTTAGGTGTTAGATAAAATATCCTGGAAGTGACTACTCCCTAGAAACTGTCAACAAGACAAGCACTAAAGTATGGGGTAGTTAATAATACAAAGATATAATGTCTTTTGCAAAATAATTATTATCTAATTATTTTAATTATTTATTTTGTTTTGATTCAATTTTTATTTCTAAACAAAAACATTGTTAAAAACTATTAAAGTAGAGATTGATTAAATTGCCTTTATTTAGGTTAACTATCATTGTACATGATTACAGTTACAACACATACATTATAGCATATATAAAAAAATAATAATTAGCAGAAAATTAAATAAAATACAAATAAAAGATAATAACTAACAGAAAATTATATTTTTTAA
This sequence comes from Philaenus spumarius, assembly GCA_018207615.1. Classification (NCBI taxonomy): domain Eukaryota; kingdom Metazoa; phylum Arthropoda; class Insecta; order Hemiptera; family Aphrophoridae; genus Philaenus; species Philaenus spumarius. Next base: position 138,886 of record JAGFPH010000039.1, read on the forward strand.
TGAACATTAAGCTGAAATTGAATTTTAAAACACAAATGTGTAGTAACAGAAATAAGGTGGTATACACCAATATTCATAAATAGAATATTATAAAGTTTTATTATTTATTCGAACATGATGGATGAGAGACATAGGTAAATTCTACTGCACATCATAGTTTTCTACAAAAGTATGAAGAAATTTTTTACCTCAGGAGCAATATAGTCAGGTGTTCCACAAAACGTTGTGGTCGTCACACCAACATAAATTCCCTCTTTGCACATTCCGAAGTCTGCTAACTTACAATGACCCTCATTGTCAAGGAGAATATTATCGAGTTTTAAATCTCTGAAAGTAAAAAATTATGTGTAACCAATATTTGTGTAATGTATGTGATTTCTTGAATAGACCAAATAAATAAATAAAATAACTGTTTTTAATATTTGTAACTGATTAAATAAATAATATTAATGAAAAAGTACAGATCAATAAGTATCAAATAACATTACAAACACTATTTATAAAATAAATTTACATTAAGTTAGAAGAGCAAGATGTAAGTGGGCTCTACTCATTTATAAATTTTTGTATTAAAGTATGAAAACTAATAATATGCTCAAAGAAGCACAAGCATCGTAATTGAAAAGTGAAATGTCATCATAATTAAAAAAAAAAAAAAAAACATTGAGTATTCTTAGATTAAGTAGAGATGAAATTAAGTTCAAGGTAGTCGCATTAAAAGAAATACGAATGCTTGTCTTGGTTGTTGTACATGCAAAATAAAACTAGGGATTTTACAAGTTAAACTTAATTTGTTACCCTAGAAAATTTGTAATGATTGAATCCAATTTTATGCTAAAATATTTAACGACTAAAAAAACTTTGAACCCCAGGTGGCGATACCGATGAATTGTGCGAAAAACCCCAGAGTGACGTTATATCGCCACCATAGATTGAGCGAGAAACCCGTGGCGACGATATAACGTCACCGTAGGTTTAGTGTTTTTAAACATGTATAAATAAATATTTCACAACTAGCAGCGATTGTATTGTGAAGTATATATTATTTCGATTGAATTATTAAAAATTTTTTATATTTTCATGTTTGCTAAACATATTTTAACAAACTAGAAACATTGCTTACTTTTGGAGCACTGTGCACGCCAATGCAAATGCAGTAGCTTACTCGTGTTTATTCCTGTGGTGTTGTCTAACAAGGTTATCTTTCCTCGTGTATATTTTATTGTGAGTTTTGGTTTTAGTGTGTGAAAAAGATTTAGAACTGCTTGCATTAGGTATAAGGACCATGTTATACGAGCGCTGATAGCGCCAAGTTGGTGTAAAACAATTTGTAATTTTGAAGTACCGTACACAATAATCACTTTGAAATAAACAATAACCACTAGAATTAGGACAAAATAAATATTTCTGACCTCTCTGGTCGCTTCGCTGCTAGTGTTGATAGCTCTCAGTATAATCCGGTTCAGCGTTGATAGCGCCGTGTCGTTAACACGTCAGACCACGGTGCTGGCGGCGCTCGGTTAACGCAGATTCGCTCGTATAACATGGCCCACGGTATTTCCATTTACCCAATAAAGCGATGTTGAAAATGTTGCGCTATCAGCACTCGTATAACATGTATCTAATTATCTAAGGATGTCACCCAGAATACTTATTGAAGAATGTCTGTAATAAGGCCTAAGCCTAGTCTTTTTAAAAAGTAAACTTTTTCTATAAATATAAGTGGAAATACAAATATTTCTGTGTTGTTATCAAAAGACAAATTTATATAAGTGAATACCGCAATATAAAATTGGTGAGTACTTAATTTTTCCTGAGTTATTTATTTGGTAAGCTATATCTCATTTTACATGTTTTTTACATGTAGCATAAAATTATAAAAAAGGTTATTAGCGAATTTCCATAGGAAAAATGAGCTATTGCAGTGGCCCTTATAATAAGACCCAAGGTCGGAAGTGGCAAATGAGTACCTATCATGGTCCCCAGAACACTTTTTGGGGTGTCATTAAAAATCATATATATATAGTATTCGCACTTTAGCGGCCGCATTTTAAGTCCGATTTAGTTCAAATTTGGTACACATGTTGGTTGTCTACGTCGCTCGGACGAGTTCGTTAGCCAAAAAAATCCAACAATCGGAAGCACGTTTTATGACAGGAAGTAACTATTTTTTTTAGATTTTTCCTACGAGAATGAATTTGGTTTTGAGTTTTTTCTACATATATAAATGTAGGATGTTATTCTGCACATTTTGTTTTTTTACGCGACCTTATAGCTAGCTCACTTGGTTCCCCCAAAATCGATCAAAACGTAAAATACCATAGAATTCCCCGGTTCAAAAACATGTGGTGGATTCTACCGTGGGGTTGGCGTGCGAAGCACGCAATGTCTTGTGTATTGAAAATAATATGCGGAATTGCGTGCAAACCATTTTGCAGCTATTCATCACCGTCGTGAATAGACCTATTTTCCAAATTGTTGGTTGAACCCCTAAAACATAGGCCTATAAACTTAATTTTTTAAATTTGCTCAACTCACGTCAGCAGTTCAGCTGCGTGGTCAAATTATTAAAAGTTTGATATTTGATTTAGAAAGACAATTTTTTTTTATATACAGAAAAATATATTTAGAATGAAATGATATAGCTTCACGTAAATTTGTCTTCCTTTTTTTTGTAAAGGCTCCCAAAAAACGTTTTTTTTTTTATTTATTATTATTACTTAGGAAGTGTGGGTTAAAATGTTTTTAATAATTATAAAAACTTTTTTAGTGTGTAATACATTTTATTCCTAACATTTTAAGACCTCACTCATAAAAATAGCACACATATTAACAAAGTTATGAATTTTTAACTGTTATGTTTTGGAATGTGAAATAAAGATATATTTTAGTATTATTAGTTATTAGAGTTAGTGTTTTGTATGTAAAGGTATTAACCAGCAAGACAGACCAGGAAGTATAGTAGTGTGACGGTGCTAGACCCGCTGCTACAATCAACGACTGGAGACTGGCCAGTCGGATAATTACGTGCAGTCGGATCAAATGGGCAGTGGGGAAATTTGAACCGTACAAATCTCCTGAGGGTGATGGGGTCAGACCCGTCTGTCTCCAGCAGAACGTAGATAGTTTATGGACAGTACTTTGCAAGCTATATAGGGCTAGTCTAGCTACTGGACATATTCCACGATCATGGAGAAAGACCAGAGTTGTGTTCATTCCGAAACCAAGTAAGGTAAACTACACCGATCCTAAGGCGTTTCGACCAATAAGCTTAACATCCATCCTGCTGAAGGTATTGGAAAAGATACTGCATAGGCATATATGTGATGGGGCGCTTGTAGAACGTCCAATTCACGCCAATCAGCATGCTTATTTGCCAGGTAAATCCTGTGAATCTGCACTACATCACTTGGTGGGCAGAATTGAAGGAGCCCTGGAATGTAAGGATGTAGCATTTGGTGCCTTTCTGGACATTGAGGGAGCCTTTGACAACACCAGAACAGAGACGATTATTGAGGCAGCCGGGAGGCGTGGGGTTGAAGATCTGCTGTGCAACTGGATCGGGGCCATGCTTCGGGGCAGGACTGTAGAGTCTTCTCTGTATGGTGAGACTGTAGAGGTCAAAGTGGAGCGAGGATGTCCACAAGGAGGGGTTCTTTCGCCCCTTCTCTGGAACCTCGTGGTGGATGATCTTCTCACAGAACTCAACAGAGCATACGCGCAAGGCTATGCAGACGATGTTGTAATATTAGTGGTAGGTAAGTTTGTGCCAACTGTTACGGAGCTGCTTGGGGTGGCACTGGGAACCGTTGAGAAGTGCTGTAGGAAAACGGGGCTGAGTGTCAGTCCGAGCAAGACTCTGGCCATCCCATTTACCAGACGGAGGAAACTGGAGGGTCTTCGGCCCCTCAGCCTTCAAGGTAGTGGGATCACTATAACAACAGAGGTTAAGTACCTGGGAGTGATATTGGACCAGAGGCTGAACTTCTGTGCACAGCTCAATCGAATAATCGAAAGAGGTAAGTGGACACTCATGGCGAGCAGGCGCATGGTTGGGCGGACATGGGGGTTGAGGCCTAAGCTGATGCATTGGCTCTACACCTCCGTGGTGAGACCAGCCATGACGTATGGCGCTATTGTATGGTGGACAAGAACAGAGGTCCAGGGCGTGGTGGCGAACCTGGCAAGGGTGCAGCGGCTTGCCTGTCTTGCCATCACGGGAGCGCTAAGAAGTGCTCCAAGTGCTGCCCTGGACTGCTGTCTGGACATTCTCCCCCTGGATCTATTTATTAGGGCAGCGGCTAGGAAGAGTGCTTATCGCCTCCAATGCGAGGAACTCTGGATACAAGGCCCAAGGGACTTGGGACACGCCAGGATAACCACATTGGTTGCCAGAGATCGGGTGCTGGATATGATCTCGGACCATATGAAAACTAGATACTCTTTCTCAAAACCATTCCGGGTGGTAATACCAGACCGAGAGGAATGGTCAGAGGGAAGGAGACCCCTCCCTGAGCATGAGCTGGAATGGTACACGGACGGCTCAAAGACTAAAGGGAGTACAGGTGCGGGGATCTATGGTGGACACCCCTGGCAGGAATGTGTGCTGCCAATGGGGGAAAATCCAACAGTGTTCCAAACAGAAATCACAGCTTTATTGGAATGTGCCAGGGAAAACCTAAGACTCGGACACATGAATAGAGAAATCTGTATATACACAGACAGCCAGGCTGCATTAAAAGCCCTGAGCTCAAACGAGATCAGGTCAAAATTAGTCTGGGAATGCGCCGAATCCATCAAACAGCTTGCGGGCATCAACGAGGTTACACTCTGTTGGGTTCCAGGACACGCTGGAGTAGATGGAAACGAACATGCAGATAGGCTGGCAAACAGGGCGTCAGCTTCTGACTTCACAGGACCGCAACCCTTCTGTGGCATATCCAAGACGACAGCCATGCAAGTGGTTGCCGACTGGGCAAGGATGGAGCATAGTAGGAGGTGGAAGAACACTCAAGGCTTAAAGATGAGTAAGCTTTCACTTCTTGATCCATCAAGACAAATTGCATCGGACATCCTGTCGTTAAGTAGGTGCAAGGCAAAAGAGGCGATTGCCCTAATCACAGGGCACGGCCACTTCAGGAAACATATGAAAAATATGGGTATCTTTACCGGAGATCCTAAATGCAGGAAATGTGGCCTGCAGGAGGAGACTGCGGAACACCTTATCTATGAGTGTGAGAGGCTTGAGCAGGTGAGTCATAGAACCTTTGGCAGGCTGAACAAAGGACAAACAATACCTCAGGATGACCTTGTCAGCAAGATCCTTAAGTTCAACAGGCTTATGGATCTCGACAAGGGTAACTAAGGGTTCAACACCCTTAAGTGGGAGCGCAATAAGCCCAAGAGGCTGACGTGCTTAAGGTTTCGGACCGCCCACAGAAGAAGAAGAAGAAGAAGGAAGTATAGTATAAATACGGAAATTGTAGCAAGGTCGCAAGAGAGTTCGTTAAACGCGGAATACAGAACTTGCGTTGCTATGGTTTGTTTTGAAGATGACAACAAGGAAGCGATGGATGGGATATATACTGGAGCTTAACATAGATTCGGGGCCAGTCTGTTAAAGTGTGGAGCAGGAAGCTAGGCCAGTCTGTTGTTAAGGTGTTGGGCCGGAAGTTAGGCCAATTCGTTGTGAAAAGTGCGTACAGGAAATCGAGACGGGGATTTCCGATCAGCTCGAAGTTTAGACCATTGGGACGAGATCTCAAGTGAAGGAAATACTACAGGACTTGTTGAAAACAACACACTGAGTGAGCAAAGAAAAGTATTTTGGTCTATTGTTAAAGTCACATTGTATTCAGAGTTTTGGGATTATTAACATAAACGTAACTCGCTTTAGTTGCCGGTACCGTAATCCAATCTGTCTTGTAAAGGACAATATCTAGTAAAAGAAATGTACTTAGCATAAGTGTAGGCTAATGTGAGAAATTGTATGTTATCTATAATTGCAAAAGCGTACAAATAAAGTAATGTTAAATTAAGTATTACCACTGAACCACTGGATGCATATTATTGATCTGTCCCTTATTAAATATTAACCAATTTAGTATCCGAACCCGCGGTTAAAAGGGTTGTAATTTCAACCCTAATATTACCAAAACTCTGTAAAAAGCTTCTTAAGGCTCTGGTATTTTTAGAAATTTTTGTGGTAGTGATGTGTTTGTACACATTTTGGAATTCAAATTTTTTGGCCTGGGTTTAAAAGGGTTAAGGGAGGAAAATATCACTTTATCGCCCTGAAATGTTCTGCAGAAATTTTCTTCAGGGCGACTAAGTACTTTCTTTTCGTAAGACCCACAACATTTTCCCCCAGCTACAGTTTTAGTAAATACAGTAGAGTCCCGGTAATTCGAGTCTCAATAATCCGTGGTTCCGTGTAATTCGAGCCACAAATAGCATTGAATATGACCATGCATTGTGACTCATTCTTGCTGCTTGTAGGATACCGTTCTTTAAATTTTTGTTTTCCAATGAATCTGTCAAAAGCGTTTGTACAATAAGTATCCGGTATAAATGCTTAAAATTTTTTTATATGCCCTGATCCATTGGCTGTACAACTAAAGTCATGTTTGGGGGGAAAAAATTTACTGTAACGTTGTTCATATAAGTGGGATAGAGTTATGCGCTGTACAAGTGTCAATAAACAATATGGTTGTTCAGAGCATCAATGACACTGCAGTATCGGTACCTGTAGAGAATTCTCGGAAGGCAAAATTCTTGGAAACCGGTACCGCGTCTAGAATTACAATACGTGTAAAAACACGTAAGTCCTGCCCCCTATGTCCAGCCCCCTTTCTACCAGACAGTGGCCTATTTTATCCAGCGATCCCTTTCACAGCACAAGATTTATTTTTAGTGAAAAAAACTTCGAATTAAAGAAGTTGACTTCTAATTATCCACAATTGTTTTACATTGATATCATATAAAGTTCAAGGGACCAAACCAAAACTTTGAATTAACGGTAATTTCGAATTAAAGACTTTTGAATTATCCAAGTTCTACTGTATATACAAAAATAACATCGAAACAAAATTTTCCCAGCCCTGCCGTATTCCCCTGGCGTGACATCGCAGCTCGTAAACGTTGCAGTGTAGTTAAACAAAAAACTATTTATGATTTCTTTAATAAGTAAGTTTCTACTTTTTTACTGTGTATAAAATTACTTTTTTACCTCAGTGTTCAATGCAAAATAGTGTATCGCATATATTATTTCTCAAGACTATTTTTTTGTCGGTACGCCATAACTTCCTTAATACATCATCAAATTACATGAATGAGGCATCATTTTAAAGCTTTCCTTAACCACTACACGGGAAAAATAGACAAACAGCTTAAAATTCATGTTTTAATAACTAAAATTGATTTAAAAAACTTTTATACTATACTCTGTATGTTCCTAATGAAAGGCGCCATCTACTAACCATCTGTTTAACTAGCATGACAGCTGTTAGTTAGATGTAAGATTGTATAGGGAAACTGTTATTTATAAACCAATGTAAATAAATAAACTTAATTAACTGAATTAAATCAATGTGTTAAATCAGGTAAATGTAGGCCTACTCCGAACTTGCGAAATATTCGCACGGGTCAGCTAGTATTTAATAAAACTTAAATTTTTTCGGAGATACAAAGACTATATAAATAGTAGTTTTATCTTAACCTCTACATATTCTATGTAATTCGAGTTTTTCACAATCCGAGGTACTCTCGGTCCCTTTCAACTTTAAATATCAGGACTCTACTGTATTTGCATTTTACTACAGAACAAACTTTATAAAACATCCATAAGTCAATTTTATTCTTAAAGAGAGCATTTCAATTTAGTTTACATTTTTTTAGAGAGCTTAATATTAAAAGTATTTAATGTAAAGGACATAGACTAATAAGGTACGATATAAAGCCCAAGTAAACCCAAAGTGCATGTGTAAATCTCATCTATGACAGAACAGTTTAATAAAGACAATCTGAAATGTAACCAGATAATTTTAATTAATCCGTATTCAGATTGAGTTAAGATGTGAAAAATATAGTGAATCATCGCTGACAAAATATAGAATCGATCAATCACAAGAGACTTTGAACTGATTTATCTACAGTTTGAACAGTAGCAAATAAAATCAAGATATCTTATTCAGCTTCTAAAGCTGGGTTTACACTAGGGAAAGTCACCCGGGCAAAACTTACTCGCTTCGAGTGTTATTTCGCACTACCCAAAACAGAAAGCAATTCAGAGCAAAAAATAGCATGAGTGGGGCGAGCCGCCTTCAGTTCTGGTTTCACAGCCAACATAGAAACTTGTTTTGGCCCTCCAGCCGCTGCAGCCGTGTTTTCCGTCATATCAATGTTATTTTTGAGCAAGAAAGGGAAGAAGAAAAATCGCCGCCCTCGACGATGATGGGGCAAACAATAATTCCTTGGAAGAAGCCAATATGGAAACAACCTTATGAGAGAAATGGTACAGGAACCCATTGATGATGCTGCAGCATTGTTCTTGATTCATCCCTCGCGCAACTATGGGGACCACGTTTACACTGAGCGAAAGCCGATGTGCGAAACCCTTTGATGCACGGACAAAAACCGACTAAGCAAACCGATTATTTCGCGAGGAAATTGCATAAAAGTGCATTAAATTTTCTTTTATTTAAAATTACATGCTCTCGTATAAATTATTGAATTATTCAATTTTGTACTAGTATACATATATATTTTTAATTTGTTTCTTTTCTAAAAATAGTAGATATTAATAAATGCTAAAGGTTATTTCTAAAATGTCTACATTGATCAGCCTAACCAATCCTCTTCACATTTCTAGAATCAGGTCATAGAATCTACCAGGCCTGCAGAATATGTCCGAACGTCCGAACGAGGTTCAGGGGAAATTGGGACTGAGCTGGGGAAATTTTGGCCGGGAAAAATCCACCAAAAATAAGGAAAATATAATTATTTTGGGGAAAAATACATAAGAAATGAATGGGAACAAAGGTCAGCTTAGTCAGTTTGTATGATACATACACAAACACACCAACACACACACAAAGTGTGTTGTCTGCTCTCTATTGCAAGTTACAAGTCGGACAGGGTTCCTATTTAATTGTCACCGCACAAAATATCGTACGGTGGAGCCGCGATATGACATTAATCTTCAGCGCAATAAATATCGTACGGCCGAGCCGCCGATACGATATTTTTGTGCCGGTTGATGAATGGCAGTTTCCTGATTCTTGAAGGGCGTTCAAATACATTCGTTGGGTATTAAAAAATAATTACAGTATTATGATACCGGTATGCAAATTTTGATTAGTTTCATACAAACGATATTATTCAAGCGATTAGAATTAAATCATATTAAACCAAATTATACGATACTTAATGTATAGGTATTACCGATGTTTTTTAATTTTCTTTTACCGAAATTCGAAATCAGTCTTTATTAGTAAAATGCGTACAATGTGATGTGCGTACTCATTTATTACTTCGGCTTGCATTAGAATGCCGAAGTATTGAAATGATGCGATGATTTTTTGTGTGTCAGTTTTCCTGTATACACGGTATAAGCACTCACCGACGTAGAAAACTTCTGTTGGTACCAAAATCTTTGTAATTTTGTTGCGGAGAGTTAAAAAACTTTTGAGCTTTCTAGTATGAGGCGTAGCGCGTCAGGGTCACATTTTTGGGTCAACATTATGAAAATACAGTGCGGGGCTATCGTTTTATATGTTTTTGTGTACGGGAAAACCGATTTTTGACATTTAAAAAGTCGTAGCGCGTCAGGGTCTCGTTTTTGGTTCAAAATTTTGAAAATACAGTGTGGGCCAACGTTTTATATGTTTTTGGGTACGGGAATCCCGATTTTTGACAGTTAAAAAGTCATAACGCGTCGGGATACGTTTTTGCATCAACATTTTGAAAATTCAGTGTGGGGTATCGTTTTATATGTTTTTGTGTACGGGAATCCCGATTTTTGACAGTTAAAAAGTCGTAACGCGTCGGGATACGTTTTTGCATCAACATTTTGAAAATTTAGTGTGGGGTATCGTTTCATATGTTTTTGGGTACGGGAATCCCGATTTTTGACAGTTAAAAAGTCGTAACGCGTCGGGATACGTTTTTGCATCAACATTTTGAAAATTCAGTGTTGGGTAACGTTTTATATGTTTTTGGGTACGGGAATCCCGATTTTGACAGTTAAAAAGTCGCAGCGCGTCGGGATCACGTTTTTGGATCAACATTTTGAAAATTCAGTATGGGGTATCGTTTTATATGTTTTTGGGTACGGGAAAACAGATTTTTGACGTTTAAAAGTCGTAGCGCATCGGGAATTCAGTGTGGGGTATCGTTTTATATGTTTTTTGGTACGGGAAAACCGATTTTGACAGTTAAAAAGTCGTAGCGCGTCGGAGTCTCGATTTTGGATCAAAATTTTGAAAGTACAATGAGGGGTAAAGTTTTATGTGTTTTTGGGTAACATTTAATTTTGTTTTTACCACTTAAGTATTAGGCCCGTGTTACACTGTAAAATATTTTATAAAATGTATAAAAGATTTGAAAAGTGATTCTCTTTTATAAAACATTTTGGACTTGTACTAAAAGGTAAAAATGTATCTAACATTTTATAAAAGGTAAAATGCCAACCTCTTAAATTTGATAAAAGAAATGTTATAAAAAAAATATATTATAAAAGATGGCCCATTACACAATCAAAGATCTTTGGCAAAGAGGTTTTATAAAACATATTTTATAAAATATTTTACAGTCTTACGGGCCTTAGGCCTACTTTTAAACATAATAAAGTAGCAATAATCAAATTGTATTTTTTTTGTTCTAAATCTTTTGGGACCATCTGAAGATATTTCACTGCAGATATTTAATTTCACCGTAGTTAATTAAGTAAAAATAATGCTATAATTATTTTTTTGAAGATTTATATTGGAAGTTATAATGAATATAATAAAAATTATTAAAACATAAGGTCAATAAATATGTTGAAATAGATAAACAAACTGTGTTAATGTCTGGTGCATCTGTAGCGAATAGCGATCAATTTTGGGGAAATTTTTAGTGAAAAAAAGTGTGTTCTGGGGAAATTTCGTGTGTTAAAACATTTTCTGCACCCCTGGAATCTACAACCCGAGATAAATAATTAAATTAGAATTGTTTTTCTTTTAAAATTTTATGTAAGCAGAGCAACTTACAACATGAACATTCATATTTACAAAAACAATTGAGGTTATACCACTAATACACAGACATGGAAGTTCAGTGATGCATTGTTGTTCAGAAGTTATTTTACTAACATATGATTTAGCGGGTGCCCATATAAAAAGCATTGAATTAAAATATGCTTTGCAGCCAAAGTAATGCTTTGTATATAGGCATTATTCATTATTATTTTAGCAACATGAGTATAAGCAATGGAAGGTACAGAAACTCAAACACCTGGAGTGGAAGAAATAATTATTAAAGAGATGTCAACACAGTTGGCTATGTTGAAATATAGTTATAGGCGTTCAATTTACTTGCTCTATTCACTGCTCTTCTGTCTTCATTAATATATTATTTCTCATTTAAGTAGACATTTAACAACAACAAAAAATAACCAATAAATAATAATTAAAAATTAATTAATGTCTATTCTTGAAAGTAGATCAACTTGGACATGAACACTAGGCCTGTGTGAGCCTAGATTTTTGAGTTCGAGCCGAGCCGAGCCGAGCTTTTTATATAGCTCATGAACTCGAGCTTTTGACAAACCGAGCTTTCTTATTACTTACTTCAATGTAGTACTAGGTAACAATCGGGGATTAAAACGATAAATACTTAATTTTAACAGCACTAGAGTAAAAAAAAGTAGGCCTAATATATATGTATTATTTGTACATTCTTATTTTTTAGTCTGGGGACCATGATCAGTGCTCACTTATTACATCCAACAAAATTAATGAGCTCCCGAAGTTTTTGTATATCGTCGTGAATCACCCTGTATATCAAGTTTTTAATGACACCTGAAAACGTGTTTTGGGGACCATGATCAGTGCTCACTTACTGCACCCAACAAAATTAATATTGCATTGTCATCGGTCCTTGATAAGTGTGCAAAGTTTCAAATCAAATCGACGTTTTGAAGGGGGTGAAAATCACGTCGTGTTCTGGGGACCATGATCAGTGCTCACTTACTACACCCAAAAAATTAATATTGCATTGTCATCGGTCCTTGTTCTTTATATATACTATACACACGGATATATATATATAGAAGTTTTCACTTCAATAAAAGTATTCAGCTAAGTTAAATTACGGACAAAAAGTGACTCTCAACGTCTATTATAAAATATTGCCACATTTTCAATGCCATTGATGAAAAGACTAGCCTACTCCGGTTAAGTTTCCAAATATCCTCAACTAACTAAACTTAATCAAATTAATATGTTAATTCAGTAGAGCGTCGATTATCTGAAAGCAGAAATGTACTGTAAATAAATAAGTACATTACAGTACTACACGTAATAATTCCGAATTTAAAGTTTTTTACTCGCATAATCAGCCGAGTTGTAAACTTCAGGGAGTTTGTGCGCTCAATGGAACAGCGGTCGCTGTTGAGTCAGCCGAGCGCATGGCCGACCTCTGCTGTCAGTCGTTAATGAGTTCACAGTGAATTTGTGAATTTAATTACCCGAACAAATTGGTTATCAGAATGGGTCCCTCGGTCCCAATTTGTTTCCAAAAATCGGCGCTCTTCTGCATTAACTAATTGCGGTAACTAAAACAAAATGAATAAAACTCTGCACTAAAACTGAATACTGTACGTATTTACACACAGCGATATTAACTTGATATTACTTTGTTCTAACAAGTTGTTCAGACTTCGGCGCGACTAAACTGACGCCGTCGAATGAAATTTTCGATGATTGAAGTTCCGATTATTTCTGAACTCATCCGAATTGAACGTTCAGAAACAAAACATATAATATTCCGAGCGTTAATGCAATCCTAGTCAATCGTAAAAAAATATTATGCCTAATCGGATTCCGAATAATTTTATTTGACACTTTTTCTTGCGTAATTATTTTAATCATTTTTTTTTTTTTAACTTTTATGAATAATAAAGGGATTATTGATTGTTATAATCACTGATAGTAAAAAAATAATAATTTAGGCATAAATATTAATTTTCAAAGGCTACATTATCTGATGAAATGAGTGCATTAAACCGGCATTCACGTCCACCATCGCCACACGATCGAGCTAAATTGCAACGTATGTCACGTTCAGATAAACTAACGCGAAGAGTTTAGTTTTATAATAACCGAAAATGTGTGAATATTCTTTCTTTCTCTTTTGTTTTGTACCACTATAAAGGGGTCGTTTCAATTGCCAAATTCACGTCAATATTCGACATCAATCGGGTCCGGTTCTAGAACCGACTTTTTAGCTCATCGGTTCTCGGTTCCGATTAAAAAGCTCGGCTTGAATTTTTTCGAACTTTTTTTATTTTCGAGCTGAGCCGAATACTAAAAAGCTCGGCGTTCGAATACTCGATCTTCGAATACTCGCACAGGCCTAACGAACACCCACATGCACTCCACATTCCCCTTTTCGTTTCTCACATACTAGCTGTTTGTTTGGGCTGAAACCGATTTCTTGGGTTTATTGTATTACATAACTAAGGTAGCTCACAACAATATAATAAACAAATCATAAGTTATAACTAAAATAATTCCTTTCATATAACAATGCTTTTATCATTGCACTTCAAATAGTATATACGGGCCAAATGTATTAAAGACAATCAATAATTACGGAATACCAAATTTTCCCATGTCTATTATTACGTGGAGTTTGCTGTACTAAATTACTAATATTATTTATGTTGAAAAAGTTAACCATTTCAAATAAAAAACGTCTATAAACTTGATTACATTTAGTACAGGGGAGATATCACTTACCTATAAACAACACCATGTTTGTGTAAAAACTGTAATGCTAATGTAACTTCTGCAGCATAAAATCTGGCCCTAGGTTCATCGAATTTCCGTGCTCTTTGAATTTGGAACATTAAATCTCCTCCATTAACATACTCCATAACAAAAAATAGACGATCCTGTAAGTAAAACGCATTCAATTATAATATAAAGAACGTAATAACATTTAACATAATATTGTATTAAATAAAATATAAGATTAATAGGCCAAATATCCGTCATCCTGTTTGTTTTAATAAATATAATGCAATGGAAATGCAAACGATGAATTGCTTTTTGCCTTAAACCATCAACAAATAACAAACAAAAATATACATTTATATTCAACAATAAGCAAAGTTAAAATTGTGTTGATAAAATGATAAATTAAAAATTAAAGTTTTGTTCAATATTAATGCTTACTCCAATACTTATTCTCTAGAACATTCTACAACATGTTATCCCACATATTAAACTGTACACACTATAAATGCACCTGTTTGACTATCATTTAAATCCTTAGATAATCTATGTGATTACCTCAATTTCAAGATTTTTCATCCTACATTCAAAAGATTAATTTAAGCCAAAGCTTAATTATTTAGCCAACATCATCAATCACTAGTGATTTGTATTCTAAATTGTCAACACCAGGAATCCTTTTAAACGACGAAATAAAAAAATGTACTGTTTCCTAATTACTCATGTAAATTTCTTTCAAAAAGTCTCATGAGAGAGTGAACATACATCATTCCAAATTACTACATGCAAAGCATATGTTTATCTAGTTTATATTAATAGAAGTGTCACATACCTGTGAGGCAAATGCATCTTACAATAATAATGTAAACATTGACAAATCAAAATATTAGGCAAGCATTTTATTCAAACAAACCATTCCTTCTATTAAGAATGCAACAATTATTTAAAGAATATTTAATCACCAATTACTAGGAAAATAAATATATTATCAGGGGCAATTTTGTCAAAATAAAAATATCCTGATAGCCTAGGTTAAATGTTGAAAAATTTAAATAAAGGCATTTCACATTTCTCCCCACATAGTGGTGGTTCTTTGCTTTTTAGGGTTTTATACCTTAAAAGGAAAAGAATCAGATAAATTTAATATCACTTGATTGTATCAAGCTGATAATTTGACATAGCTAAAAAGCGTACTAACCCGCATATATTTAAACAATCAAAACTCCAACAATATTTTGGATCAAAAATTTGGCAAAAATGAGGTGAAAAATATGGTGACAGTAGGCCTAACGAGATTGCTAGTCTCCATCTCCTTCTAACCAATGTGTAATTTATTCCCCTCATGGTTATTGTTATTGGTTTGATGATTAGTTTTGTATACTGAGTATATATGAAGTGGTAATGCATTGTTATTATTAATATCATTTTGGTTTAACTTTCGGGATGGCTGGCTTAATGGAACGCTTAGCGCGAGAGTTAAAAACGTACTTTACCGTTTTATTTATTTTCACAACTGTTTCATTTCAACTAGAGACAACAGCGTTACTGAACTCGTTACATTATATAAATGTAATGTTTAGCTATTATTCATTACTAAATATTTTATCTGCAATATATTAACATATTTTATGATATGTTCACTCATAAAGAACATTATTTGTAACTTTATTTGAAGAATAATTTTATTATCTGTCACTGTAAATATAGCCTACCTCTGCCTTTTTTAAACATGGTCCACAAAATTACAAAAAGTTAGGGATACTATCACTATTTGTAAACTTTAACGTTTTCTTCCTAAAATTTACAAAATTTGGCATACGAAGACCACATAATTATGTTGGGATTTCTGCAATTCGGATTAACATATTAATTCTATTTATATAAAGTAATTTTTACCAAAACTTCTAAATAAGAAATAAAGGTAGAAGCAAAATGTTGATTAATAAATGCACATGCAGATAACAATATCAATTAAACATTCAAAAATTAAACACACTGACATTATTAATTATTTAAATTTTAATAGCAGTTGTAAGTAAATTAAAATGCAGGCTTACTTACGTATTATTGGGCACAATTTTGGTTGACAAGACCAACAACAAAACGTATAGTGAAAAAGCAACAGCACAACAGCTATGTTCTTATATCTGCATTGACAATTAGCTTGTAATCACCTTAGTTTGAAAACAAGAGTGAAGAGCTGTAAGGAAAGGATGTTTGGCAGCCAGCGCCAATATCCTCTTCTCAGTCATTGTACAGTCTACATCATCATCTTGAATTATTACATCTTTTTTCAAGACCTGAAATCAAAATAATGGAAATATAGTAGAGGTGCACAAAATCTTAAAACTCTCAAGTTGTAGCTATAAATACAACAATGTATTGATCTCATTTAAAAAAATACATTTATTTCTGAGTTGTACTTATCTCAATAGAGCTTAAATTTTTTTAAGTATCAAGATTTGTTTTTTACCCTTTTTATAAATTGTAACATCACAATGATCAGAAGATTTTCAAACAATTAATCAGGAAAGTGATTAAAATATCACAATATCTTACTCCAATTATCTTGACACTAGAGAAATAACTAACGAAAGTATAGATTGAGTTTGTTTACAAAATTAAACAAGTAAGTATAAATACGTACAAACTTGTAATTGCTTTTGTAGTTCTATTGATTAATATTACACCAATAAGTAACATACACTATGCTTTAAAATGGCACATTATTTTTCTCACTCTTGCCTTGAGATTAAATTTCTGATTGTTCGTGCACCAAATTATTCTCTAAAATTTTTCAGATATCAATATTTTTATAACTAAATTTTCATTCTTGTTTGATACTAAATTTTAACTTCTAATTTTTTTCTTAGTATTTATAAATTGTATTAAAAAAATAAATCTTGTACACATCTTAAATATAGTGATATAAGTACAAAGACCGGAAAGTGGCAGTACACATGAAAGAATTATTCACTTTGAGACACCTAGTAACTTTATGCAAAAAAATTTATATTTAAAGATTACCGGTACCTACTAATTAATCATTTCCAAAACTCCTCAAACAGGTTGATCTGGGAGGTCTAAAAATGTGTTAGTACACAAGTGTAAGTTTTTTTCAGTTATTTAAATGTTTCCAGAGCCATTGGTGACCATTAGTTATCAGCTTAGATTACAAATTTCTCAAAAGTCAAAGTTAACTTTCTTGCCCGAAACTCCAAAAACCTTTTAAGGAAAAGTTTTGTCAAAGAAGGACAATGATATTACAACGTAAAAGAGAATTTACAACAATAGCATTAGAGAAGCCATCACTATACCTATTTAATCTGTTAAGTTTCAATTTGAAATGAGGAAGGAATTTATATAATAATTAACGATCAAGGAAGGTTGTATAAGTTAAATGGAAAAATCTCCTAGAAAAGCCATTGGATTGATAAAAATCTACAACGTATGAATGAGATCTGACTCATCACAATGTGGTCATCTATCACTTATCATCCAAACCAAATAGCTTAAAACAAACAAAAAATGAGAAACATTATTTCTTCCAAAACACAAACAATTTTGATATTCGGTGTATATATGTATTTAGTTCCCAGGTAAGAGAGGGGTTTTAACAATAATCTATTTAACGGTGAAACTCATAAAGAAAACAGCAAAACTAAAATACATGATAACTGTCCTATCTATAAAAACCCATACGATCTCTATAAACTTTTTAAATAATCTTGACTATTTTATACTTTCTGAAAAATTTCAGTGAAACTCGGGTATTTAGCTAATGTTTGTATATCGATTCTAAATTGCAAAAATAAATGATTGATCTACTTGTAACACATGTGCCCAATGACAACGGGAATTGTACTAAAAAATAAAAAGGCGTATATGAAAATTTCATCTAATAGTACAATTAATTGTAAAGAGGGAGGCTTATTGTATATTTGTTTGCAATAGTTAACTTATTCAAACAAATATGTAGAATTGTATCTTATAGGATAGGAGAAAGAGAATAGGGAAATTAAAAAATAACTAAATATATAAACAAAAACAATTTAATGTTAAATGGTAAAGGGTAAAAATTTAATTATAAAGTAAACAACAAATTTTTGTAAAGTAAATTCGAACTTTCTAGAAGAAATAATTATAAGTGATATTTTGACCTGTGGTAGTAATTCAAACAAAGGCTAATCATAATAAAAAGACATAGACTCTATGAGACATTGATATCAAATACAAGTGTATATGCTTATATAAAAAATTAATACAACCTTATAAAACAAAGATAATAAGTGAGTTAACATAAGAAAGCAATTATAAAACATCGAAAATAATATTTGCAACAATTTTAAAGGACAATAAACATCACAACACACACACAAAATAAAACATCATATATGTACATGGTTTAGGAAAGTATGCAACGACAGAGAGATCGCCATGATCAAGATACTTTTACTTCCGTGGAAGCTAGTTCCTTCCTGGAAACATTCTGGAAGCTTTGAGAACGTTCAGTCTTTGTGAGTCAGTTAAATCAACCAGACGTACAGCAGCATGTCCTAAATATAAAATATAAGTTTTTGACCAAAAGTAGGTCATTTGTCTACGAAAATGAGTTATATAATTGTGGCCTGAGGGCTAGTGAATGTTATACAAAAGTTTTTCGTCAAAAATTTCATCGATTTTAAAAGTTATGCGAGGATACAACTCTTCGAACATGTGCTCCGAGTATTGTGAAGTGTGATGAATTTAAGCTCGGGGATGTGTTTAATGAGATGATGAACATTGAAGATTGTGACGAAGAACAAGAGACTGCTAGGGCAAGAGCTGTAAAAGTTGCGTACTAAGTGAGAAATAGTTATTTTGAGTATTTTAATTAGCGAGAAGGATTAGTTTCTTGGCAAGAAAAAATGGCTAGTTCTTTTTTACAATAGTGTTGGTACTGTTAGTCATTTATGAACTTGAGCTAGTGAAATAAATATACTGTAATATTAGGTTGTTATAAATAAAAAGAGGCTACATTGTATTTCATAACAACCTACAACAATGATAATCAACTGCACGACAATACCAACACCAGTAACTGACATCTGAGCACTTGTAAAGTGAGTGAGTAGAGGCTCCCACGCATGCACAGTTCCATTTGTTGTAGGTGTTTTGTCGTAATACGAAATTTGGGGGACCTTCGCCCGACAAGGAAAAAACGCTGTACAGTGCCTGAAGGCGTCTTCATGCAATGTTGCAGCCTGTGTGCGGGCCTCCGTTTAACCAAGTGCTAAGGGTGTGCGGGATAACGTTATTCACTTCGGGACGGGATCGGGATCGGGAATGAAAATAATCCCGTATTTCGGTATCAGAGCGGGAATTTAAAAAATTTCGGGATAGTTTCGGGAAAAGAAAAAACTGAATTCGGGAATTGATCGGGACGGGATTTAGAAAAAAAATTTCACGTCGGCATTTAGGTAATGTTTTTGGGACGGTAACAGTTATCTTTAAGTGTAATTAGCTACCTAAGCCTAAGCACTAGGTATTTTCTACTTGGAATTAAAAAGTAAGAACTTTGTATTTTGATTTTATATTTATTTTGAAATAGGAAGTAAACATTAAGTAAATAATTTTGCTATATCTATTAAGTATGTAGGCTACCCATTTATTTTTAACTCACCTACCTTGTAATCTAAATGACATAATAGATTTCCTTTGACACCTTGATATTTGATACGGAAAGGATAAAGACTGTTAAAATGGGGTTTTCAATAAGAGATAATAGTAATCGAAAGTTGTTATTCAACATATTTTATTTATAAGATAGGATTATTAATAAAAGGACATATTCTAAATACAGAAAAATTAAAAAATAGATGTTTGAGTTTTCTAGTTATGTTACACTCAAATAAAAGTTTGAAATTATAAAATCAAAATTACATAACCACAAATTAATTTGCTGTAAAATTACATAAAATAAAGTACTTAACAATAATAGAAATAAGAAAAATTACAGTTACAAAATAATTGGGGTTTTCGATAAGAGATAATAGTAATAAAAAGTTGTTGTTATTCAACATATTTTATTTATAAGATAGGATTATTAATAAAAGGACATATTCTAAATACGGAAAAATTTTAAAAACAATAAAAAACCATAAAGGGACCATGATCAGTGCTCACTTACTACACCCAACAAAATTAATACT
>JAGFPH010000039.1:166058-252668 GCA_018207615.1 Philaenus spumarius
TGCCACGGCCCCGGTTTATATTTCCTTGTTATATTAGTCGTTACATCCCATTTCATTCCAATACGAAGTATTCGGAGAAACTAAACTGCATCAAAGTAATAGAGTAGAAAGTAGCCGTACCGTTACTTCTAGCCATTAGTAGTGATTAGTTTGTGTGTTTGCAAACTAGGGATGGGTCGATAACGATACCTATCAACAAAAAACGGAATGTTCATGGAAGAAATTAACGCCCTAACACAATTAGCAGTAATTTCATGAAATATAGGCGATAAAACGTAATTTGATATACCACAGTGAGTTTTCACGAAAGATGATGAAACCCGAATACAATTAGACAAAATATATGAAATATCAGTTAAAAAACATAATTTAAGTACCACAGTGAATCGACTATCCGCAAAAAAAATCGATGCCCGAATACAATTTGTGCCAAATGTATGCCATTGGTAAAATATTATTTAAAATAAAATTACGAATGTCCGCAAAAAAATACGACGCCAAATATTATTAGCGCTAATTTTAGAAAACGCCGGAGTAAACCTTAATTTAAATTACAACGGCTAAGGTCCGCGAAAATGTAATTTAGATGATAGTTGTAAAATTCGGAAAAAGTGGAAATTAAATGTAGCTATTTTCAGGAATGAATAACAAGTAAAACAAAGGCATTCCGTCGGGACTTCTACAAAAATCATAAATCACGGGTGACGTAAGGCCCAAAATGTTTTACCCGACCTAAAACAAATAGCATTATTACTTTAAACTTTCGTTACCGCTCTATAAAATATGTTAGTTTTCGTCACAGTAGACACCCTAATTCTATAAATAGACATGATAAGAAATGGATCCAATACACAAGATAAGAAACGAAATCAAAAGTGGTTGTCCTTGAGCCTACCTGACTTGATTTCTTGTGTATTTCTTGATTCTCTCTCTTTCCTGGATTGATCTATTATTTTTGTTTAATTTTAATATAGGAAGTAGGCCTACAGGTTGAAAATATCGGGAAATAATTTTAATTAATTCCTTTCAATTTTGAAAACCGGGTTATTTGGCAATTCCTGTGTTTTTCTGGGAGTTTACATCATTTCCGCTAGGTGATGTTGCTTACGATAGCCCGTGTTTGAATGACATTCCATATTCTCTCTCTCTCTCTTCAACTATTATCTTAAAGAACATCTTTATTTTACAAGTAGCTAACATTTATTATATTTCGAATTGTTATAATTTGTTAGACGTTATGTCAGAAGACTTAAAAAATTATCTCACAAAGAATTATTACAATATTGAAAAAATAATAAATGAATAAATAATTAAATGGATTTAAAAGAAGTTAAAAATGGGCTTAGATTTTACAGATAGGCCTAGACATTTTAAAATTAAACTAAAAAGAATATTGTGACTTTCATAAAAAAATGGGAAATATTATTTAATAGTTTAAAAAGGATTAAAAATACACAGCAAAAACACAACAAAAGTGGGTTTAAAGGTTAGTCTATAATATTAGCAAAAAGGCAATCAAAGCAATGCAATTCAGATAAGGCCTTTCAATATTAAAGATGATGGTAACAAAAAGAAAGAAAAATATTTTGAAGATAGTTTTGAAATGTATTTAAATATTAGTTAGATAAGCAGTTTGTTATAAAGAATGTAGCTATTAAAAAATATTATAATTACTTTACTATTTTTTTAATTTTGTAAATTTTAGTCAAATGAAAGTAATATTCAAAATACTACTACAGTATGTCAAAGAAATGAAAATTTGGAGCATGGTGGATGTTTTTTTAAGTTTAGGGACAGGACTTTTTTAGTTTAAAAAATTCAAAAACAAAATTTAATTTAGTATTCATTTAGAAATTATTAGGCCTAAAAATGCTATTCTGTAATATATATTAATAATAGAAAGATTATAGGAGCATATAATGGGGTATTTTCTCTTACACGACTCGTGTAATATCTCCAGCTTCCCAAAGTACAATAATAATATAGATACCATAAGTCAATTTTAATTCGAGAGAGCATTTTTATTTTTGAATTTAATTTAATTTACATTACAAATGTTTTTTAGAAAAAGAGCTTAATAATTAGAAGCATTTTAACGTAAAGGAAATAGATTAAAAGGGCAGACAAAATTTAAAGTCAATTTCAGTATTAACTTGAATACATATAAAAGACAGACAATTATTAAAATCAATTATTATATTAAATTTAAATGTAGGGTTTGAGAAAATGGACAGTTTATGTACTGACTTCAAGACGCGGAAATTATACGAGTTTTAAGACGCAGTTAGACAAAGAACGTCTAGATGAGATAAGAAACGAACACCTGCAAGCTAATTCCAAGGAAAATGGTATACGTGATTTTTCACATGCAAGATCCAGAAGGAATGCTTTGGTAAGCAACCAAACGAATCTGATGCAATTCTAACATCTGTGTGTCAGGCGAAGTTTCTGATTGGTGGAGAGAAAAGAGACGCCAAATTAAGGTAGCGGTGGGAGAATCACGCTAGCATCACTTCTCATCAGGACGTCAAATTAGTAAGACATGTGTTTTACTCAGCAAGTAATTTTGTATTAAAATGTGAATTTTACAAGACAGTGAAATATAGAAAAGCTTATTCAAATTTTTACGAAAGTTAATAGTTATAATAGACAATGGTGTGTAATATTGCGATCGGCGAACTTTTGAAGTAAAGTGACGTTATAAACCGTACAATGAAATAGACTACAACAGTGTTGTGCGTGGGTTTTTTCTTTTTCTTTCTGTTTCTTAAATTAATAAGTTTATGTGTCTGCTTTTCGTAAGTATGTACAGTGCACTTAAAATCTTTTTTACTTATATATCACCAGCTCTCTTTGAAATTTTATAACCTATAATTTGTATTATATTTGTCTGTATTTAAATATACTTTTTTGCTATATGATATTAATAAATGTCAAAGGTCATTTCTAGATTGTCTACTTTGTTTGGCCTAAGCTAATCCTCTTCACCATTTTTCAATCAGGTCGTTGAATTCACAACCCGAGATAAAATAAAATTAAAGTAGAGTCTTGCAGTGCAACTGCATCAAATCAAATTATTATATTTATATTTTTTTTTTGTAAGCAGAGCATCTTACACTCATAAGCTTTAACAGTTTCAATTGAAAAACTATTTATATATTTATAGTGATGTGTTTCTTACCTGAAATAATTCATAACGAGTTTGTACTGAAATTAACAGAAAGACTAAACAAAGATCACCCACAACCTTCATTCCTTTTCCTCCATAAGAACTTACGTAAATATTTCTATTGAAAACTTTTAAAGGTGTAGGGTCTTATAACAGAAAGATCCCTATAAGGTTAAGGTTGCATTTTGTTTACATTAGAAGTTAATCTCTCGTACATTTTTGTTACATCTGTAGCAGAGTCCACACATTTATTTATGATCAGTTTATGTAAATAATACAACCAGCAACGCCACAGGATTTTGAAAGTGACTGAACATAATATTTCATCAATAGACTATCAAGCTTTATTGTCAAGGTTTGTCTTTATAATTCAGTTAGAAAAAGGGTTGGCAAATTTGACTGCAATCAGTTTTAGAATATTCAAGTGCAGAGGTTAAAACATCTAAGCAGGTCAAAATTGTATCCATAAAGAGATAAAGAAAAATATAGCGAGAGGTTAAAGATTAAAGCGTGTTTACAAATAATGACTAATAATCTAAGAACTTTTGTTTCTAGATGACAAATAACTCGGACAGAGTATTGAAAAAGGCATGTCTATTTAGTAAAGATAGTATATAGTAACATATAGCTTACCTTAGGCCTATTAGGTGAAAGTCCCAATGTTGACAGGATTGCTCCCATCTCCTTGGTGTTAATACCGCAGTTGTTTGCAACATTTTTCTGACACCGTTTATGAACATTCATGCTACACACTGAAAATACAAACCATCAAACTTAAACACAAATTTGCAACATTTTACAATTGTTAAAGAAAGTAACATTAACTCAGTTCTTTACTATAAGACCTACATAAACACAACTAGACCTATATAGTTCTTTACAACTATACTTATATAAACACAATTTTTTTTTTATAGCTACTTACTATACAAAATATGCCAAGTGTGTGCTGCATGAATTACTGATTTATTCACATAAGTTTTGGATTATAAATTTGTCTATAGATAAAATACACACTGCTACCGGCGGTAGAAATTCAAAATGACATTACAGTAATCCCTCGACATTCGCAGACTTGGTATTCGCGGTCGCTAAAAAAAGAAAAAAATTCTGTATAAATAGCAATAAAGTACATGTAAAATTCGTAAATTATTATAGTGCAGCACTGTAATTATTATTGTACGAATTTATTACATTGTATAAATACCACGTCGGCGAAACACTCGCAAATACAACAAAACTTACAAGATGGGATTTCCCTACAATACACTTATGTGTGAATACAAGTGGACTTGGGCAAATGAAGGTCAATGGCATACTGTGATTTAGTTGGAGACATCAATTTAGTGTAAAGCAAGTCAAATTAACTTTAAAGAATTAATTAAAATTACGGTAAAATATTTTGAAATAAATTAAGTTTTTACTACGTTTTATCACACGTAACCAATATTTTCGCTACTGACAGCGAACGATAGTTTGATGCCTTGACATTACCAAGTTCTAAAAATAGACAAACCCAGATAATGAAGGAACAAGTAGGGATGGGTAAAGTACCGTTATGAGAGCACTGACCTTGAGGAGAGAGAGAGATAGAGAGAGAAGACAAACAACGCTCCAATAACTTATAAAATTATCAACTGTAGTCTACACTCCAAATAACTCAGCTCAAATACTAAACCTTTCAAGGACTTTTTTTACCGTGTAAAAGCGAAATCGTTCAAGGACTGCCTGTATATTATGAAAATAATTATAGGTATTAGTACATAAAGTTTTAAAATTTTCTATGTCACAAACATAACCCCTCTTTTCCTCTAAAGATTTGGTTTTCGCTATTCACGGCAATTTGTCGGAACTAGGGATGGGTCGATTCTCGATACCACTGATATTTTAGCTTTGGAATAGGTATCGAGAATCGATAGCCAAAACTCCATACCGATTACCGATACCAAGAGATACTCAGTTGTCAGACCTGCCTGTTCTCGTATTTGGGACGGAGACTCCGATATTTGCAATTGCATTCTCTGTATTTTAATTCAATTCAGCATTTAACAATAAATATCAGTAGGGAAAAATGTAAAACATTATTAATTTTATGTATGTAGACATTTTCCCCCCAGTAAAATGTTTTAGGCAATTGTTTCCTTTGTTAAGTAAACGCTTCTTGTTTTATTTTTATTCATGCATAGACTGTTATTTGTACACAAGAAATCTAGTAGGCTCAAGGTCAACCACTTACGGATTCGTTTGTTATCGTGTCTATTTATAGAATTAGGGTGTCTACTGTGACGAAAAATAACACACTTTATAGAACGGTAACAAAAGTATTTAAAGTAATAATTCTATTTGTCTCAAGTCGGGTAAAACTTTTTGTGACTTACGTTACCCGTGATTTATTTAAAAGTTTGTTTCGATGTTATTTTTGTATGTACAATAGAACTTGGATAATTCAAACGTCTTTAATTCGAAGTTTCGGTTCAGTCCCTTGAACTTTATATGATATTAATGTAAAAAATTATGGATAATTCGAAGTCAACTTCTTTAATTCGAAGTTTTTTTCAACACTAAAATCAAAATCTTGTGCTGTAAAAGGGATTGCTGGATAAATAGGTCAGTCTTTTAGAAAGAGGGCTGGACATAGTGGGCAGGACTTATGTGTTTGTACATGTATTGTAATTCTAGAAGCGGTACTGGTTTCCAAGAATTTTGCCTTCCGAGAATTCTTTAGGTACCGATACTGTAGTTTGTCATTGATGCTCTGCCCAATCTCTGTCTGTTGTTAAATCTTTTGTAAACAGAACAGAACAATCATCGTAACAATTTCTTATGCGGACATTTCATTTTTCTTGGGAGTAGGGTTGTTTGCGGACATTGGGTTTGAATGCCGGCGTTTTATAAAATTAGCGCTAATAATATTCGGATGTCTTATTCTTTTGCGGACATTCGTCATTTTATTTTTAACATTTCAAAAATGGTAGTTCATAAAATTGGCACTAATCATATTCCAGCATTCACTGTGGTACTTAAATTAGTTTTAACGCCGGCGTTTTATAAAATTATCGCTAATAATATTCCGACGTCGTATTCTTTTGTGGACATTCGTCATTTTATTTTAAATAATATTTCACCAATGGTAATGGTTAATTGTAACAGATAGTTCTGTAATAATATAAAGCTGTTAAATCAGTTTTTTTGCTGTTGAGTCTTTTTTTTTAGGTATCGGTATTGGAAATGGAGAATCGATTTTTCAAAGTATCAGTATCGGTATGGAAAAATCTGGTATCGACCCATCCCTAGTCGGAACATATCCTCCGCGAATAGCAAGGGATTGCTGTACACTATACAATTATTATTATTAAATGTTTTATTAAATACACTTAAGATTGTATCAACATGTTTAATTTATATTTCCCGAACTAAAGGTTTTTTTTTGTACGAATACAAGCATGTATTTAATGATTTCGCTAACAGGAAACATTTTGCACCCACATTACTCTTGCATGATTCTAACTATAATAGAAATGTTATGCAAATAAAATGCGTAAAGTAGCATTCTGCCTTTATAACATAATTTTTTCTCTTTTAACACTGAAATTAAGTATTTTAATTATGTACAGTAATCCCTCGACATTCGCGGACTTGGTATTCGTGGTTTTGATTATTCGCAGTTGCTAAAAAAAGAAAAAATACTGTATAAATTGCAATAAAGTACATGCAAAATTAGTAAATTATTATAGCGTAGCACTGTAATTATTATTGTACGAATTTAATAGCGTTGTATAAATACCACGTCGGCGAAACACTTGCAAATACAACAAACATACAAGATGGGATATACCTACAATACACCTCTGCGTGAATACAAGAGGACTTGTGCAAATGAAAGTCAATGGCATACTGTGATTTAGCAGGAGACATCAATTTTGTGCACAGCAAGTCAAATTAATTTTAAAGAATTAATATTGCAGTAAAATATTTTGAAAGAAATTGAGTTTTTACTAAGTTTTATCACTCGTAACCAATAATTTAAAATTATCAACTGTAGTCTACACTCCAAACAACTCAGCTCAAATACTAAACCTTTCAAGGACTTTTTTACCGCATAGAAGCGAAATTGTGTAAACCCCGACAGCGTATAACAATGACTGCCTACATCTTATGTAAATATATTAATTATAGGTATTAGTACGTAATGTTTAAAAATTTTCTATATTTCAAGAACATAATCCCCCTTTTCCTATAAAGATTTAGTTTTCGCTATTCGCGGCAATTTGACGGAACCTAAACCCCGCGAATAGAGGGATTACTATATAGGTTGCGACAAAATTGCCGCGAATAGCAAAAACTAAATCTTTATAGAAAAAGGGGTTATGTTCTTGACATATAGAAAATTTTAAAATATTATGTACTAATACCTACAATTAATTTATTTACATAAGATATAGGCAGTCGTTGTTATACGCTGTCTGGCGATTTCACTTTTACTCGGTAAAAAAGTCCTTGAAAGGTTTAGTGTTTGAGCCGAGTTGTTAGGAGTGTAGACTACAGTTGATAATTTTATAAGTTATTGGAGCATTGTTTGTCATCTCACTCTCCCCTCAAGGTCAGTGCTCTCATAAAGGTACCTTTACCCATCCCTACTTGCTCATTCATTGTCTGAGTTTGTCTATTTTTAGAACTCAGTCATGTCAAGGCATCAAACTATCATTCGCTGTCAGTAGCGAAAATAATGTTATGACTGTTACAAGTGATAAAACGTAGTAAAACTTAATTTCTTTCAAAATATTTTACTATAATTTTAATTAATTCTTTAAAATTAATTTGACGTGCTGTACATTAAATTGATGTCTCCAACTAAATCACAGTATGCGACCTTCATTTGCACTAGTCCACTTGTATTCACGCTGAGGTGTATTGTAGGTAAATCCCATCTTGTAAGTTTTGTTGTATTTGCGAGTGTTTCGCCGAAGTGGTATTTATACAATGTTATTAAATTCGTACAATAATAATTACAGAGCTACACTATAATAATTTACGAATTTTGCATGTACTTTATTGCTATTCATACAGTATTTTTTTCTTTTTTTAACGACCGCGAATAATCAAAACCATGAATACCAAGTCCGCGAATGTTGAGGGATCACTGTATTTGGTAAATTATTCTCAATGGAATTAACTTTGCTTGTGTTTTTCAGTACTAATATGTTTAATGATTATAAAATTAACAAAAAAATTTTATCAAAAGATTTTTTTTAAACAAAATTGTATTTTCTTTAAGACATGACTTACACAAAACACGACAAATGAACAATAATACAATGTTCATCACCTTAATCAAATCTTAATAAAAAAACAACCTTTGTCGTTGAAACTATATGTATATTGTAGACTTAAAACGCAGGCCTAGCCTGGTTACTAGATGTATATATAGCTTGCTTCCTTTATCCTTTGCGTGTTTAGTTCAGATGCTAAAAATAACCTACCCACTTTTTCTCTAAAAAATAGATATGCCAAATGAATCCATACGACTACTAGTGGTTGACTTTGAGCCTACATAATCTCCTTATGTTCAATAACTAACCCTACATATCACTAAAAAACAAAACACAAAGTGTTTTCTTAGTAAATAAAACAATTGCCTAAATATTTTACTGGGAAATATGAGGCAAATATTGAGTGAATCAATTAAAGAAAGCCAAGGGTATGAATAACACCAAGAGTATGAAAGCCCTAAATGCAGCATAAGCTATGTCAAACAACAAATAGAAGCTACACTGACTGACACCATGCTTTTTATGTGGTGACACTGCTGTTAAAAACTTAGCTCTATTTACAAACAAAAAATCCAAAGTTTCTTTAAAATTTAAATTTTGTAATTCCTTTAGACTTAATCATATCCTATACCTAAAATATAACTGCACAGCATTTATTATTTAATCATTTCTGTGTGAGTAAGCCTCTGCCATAAATTGAATCGAGTTACAGGGGCTTTAATTTGCATACATAGTTCATACAAAGCTATATTTCTGACACATACAGTGTTGTCTTAAATGTGAATAATGACAAATTTTACCTTCACACTGAAGTCCTTGCCTTATAAGGCCATAGAGGAGAGATCCACAGTGGTCACAAAATGTGAACCGCTTGTAGTTGTGAACAACAAAACGATGTGGTACATTAACGTTAAACCTTTGTGCTTGACTGCCTTGTGTCTAAAGAAAACAGAAAATTAACATGTAAATTTATAATTGGGTCTAATAATTTTTTTTAGATTTGAGGCATTACATGTCAACTGTGATAAATAAGACCTTTAAGTAAAAAATCACAGTTCTTATTTACTGAACATTATGAAAGAAATGACAACAAAAGTCAAAAGATTTGAAGTTATTCTTACAAATGGTAAAATTGTCAGCAAAATGTCTCATGCAACTCTCTTTCCTTACTTAAGAATAATCTATAGTGATCACTAAAATGTATTTCTGTCATATGAAGTTACTAATCATGTAACGTGCTGTCGTTACAAATAAATTAATTTTATTAATAATAAAAAATAAATAAAATGTAATTTTGAAAATTTAAAAAAAACTCTCTTTTAAGTCAAATTTTAATTTAAAAAAATTATTTATGTGAAATAAATATTTGTATCATTTGTATTTCCATTTGTAGTACCTTCTATGTCTTTATTAATAAACTCTACTTGCTTTACTTTAACCCTTTCTACTCCAATTACTGTGGACCTAGGGTTGCTATCAGGTCAATTTAATTTTGAGCGAATATTGCATTTTAATTTATTTACTCCAAAAAAAGTATTTCTGTCAGTTCTAAAATGCCGATTTTTTTTTTGTAGTTTCTTCTATGACTAAAGTATAGATTGGTATGAAAAAAAACATATATTTTTATTTTCAAGAATATGTTTTTAATTTTTATTTATTGAAAAAAATATAAATTTGTAAAAAAAAACGGAATAAACAAGAATTTTGGAAAAATTTTCAATGGGAAGACCTATATTTGTTGCTTGTTTTTTGATGTCTATATCATTATAAACAAAATTTAGTGGTTTACACATGTTTTAGACACAATAATAAATTATAAAAAAATTGTAATTGAAAAACAATTTCGTTCATTTTATTTCACAACAATCATTATTATTATAAAAAGAACAATATTCAAAAATAAACTGTGAAATTACACACGATAACCTAGTACAAAAAACTAAACAACGCGAAAGCTCACTAAAACACTGCGTAGTAAATAGGAACCAAACAACAGCGAGAGCAGACAGCTGTTTACAGAGTGGCCAAAGATGGCAAACATTACATTTTCTAAGATTTATTTACCATAGAAACTGAACTCAAATGGTCCTAAAAAAATTCCACAGATAGCAGTACATCTCAAACTTCAACAATAGTCGTCATCAAAGTAACTACGTCTGTTCAAATGCAATCAAAGAATATTATCATAGCGAGTTCAGGGCTCGCTCGACATAGGAGTTCGTTTGGATTAGTAGGGTGCGGGGCTGCCCCAACACTCGAGTGGAAAGGATTAACAAAAAGCCAATTCAAAACAATCAAATATAACCTCCAAATAGAAATATTATGTAGCTGACAACAGTACTGTCTTTAGTAATCAGCTGTAGCTTAAGTCTTCATTTCACATCGATAGATACAATGTTTCTGTGCACTACCTTCACAGATGCCAACTACTGGGAAGGTCAGAGACGATTCTACATCTACCATGATCTGTGATCATGTAGACTGTACAATCGAATCCACCAACTACAGCAACCATCTGTGATGTATTACTCAACATCAAAAAGCACATTTCATTATAACCTTAAATCTACACTGAAGCTAAGTTTGAGTTTGATTACCATGAAAGTACTTATAATGGAAAGGAAAGGAATTAAATTAGCAAGACATGGATGACTGACATTACCTGTTTTACTCCCTCATTTCCAACATTAACATACACTAATAAAATTCAGAAACACTTCAATAAACCACATTATGCAATGTTACAAATCTCTATAATACACCATTCACTCACAAAAATTAATTTTATACATACAAATTATACATAAATAGAACTCAGAATGCAGACTTAAACTTTAGGCTACTTACAACTTCTTTTTTGTGCACTTTAAATTTATAAAAAATTCCAAAAACTTATGATGTCCACTTTATAGTCTTTTCAATTGTTAGTCCACTTTGTAGTCTTTTCAATTGTTAGTCAGAATTAAGCCTCAATTAATAATACTTTACGTCCATAACACTGGTTATGTACGCGCCATTTTCTCGGCACATTGTCTTCAGAGTTGAAAAACGTTCTAACTTAGATATTTGAAGTTCTATTACGCCGATTTTCACCATTTAAACTCTCATCGACAGATCAACCTTAGTTCTTCACGTTGACTACAGAATTATGACTCCATATACCTTTTTACCGGTAAAATTCACTTTTTAGGTGAGCATCGTTCACAGAGGTGTTACCTACTTAAGGTCCTCCAAAAGACTGAGTTGGCGTCCTTCTCCCACTATCTCCTTTCCTCTCGTCATCAGTTGCTGGCCAATCAGCATCTGTATGACAACTAAGTTTGATTTATTATAACCAATCCCTTACACTGTTTTATCTGTACTCTGTATCGAGACTAGGTTACATTCATAATTTAATAACTCGTACCCATCTTGAGGCTAATCTCTTATATCGTCATAGGCTTAATCCTACATGACTTTACTTTGTTTTGTGATTTCAAGATTTTCTACGTCTGCATTCTTTAAATTAATTTTAACTATTTAAACATGATTTATTCTTTACACAATTTGAACTGTCTGCATTCTCCCTATGAAATTATATGCTTATTAAAACATTTGATATTAACTACTTGAGCCTAGCTTTGTCCAAAATTTACTTAAGCAACACCCTTACATAATGACCTTCATTCACTGATAATTACCCTGAAACTCACAAATATTACAATCATTATAAAAAACTTAATCTATTAAAGATTTAAACAAACTACTGTATTACATAATTATTGCACACTTAGTTTCCATTATGCTATACAACTGGTTTAAGTTGCTATTATTTAGTTGGATCAAGAAAAAGATTGTCTCTGCCTTAGTTTCACCTACATGGCTACATTCATCTTCAAAACTTTTCAATGTGTACTTACAAGATAAAACTTAAAGTTATAATGTGTAACTTAGAGAATGTGTACTTATAAGATGTGTGCTATAAGATAAAACTTACCTCATCTTTCATTCCAGGACATTTAGTTACAACAGACAAATGGCATCTCTTGTGCACCACGCATGTACAAACTATAAAATAACAAAATAAAGCATACATTTAATACAGAAAATATTTTGGGATTCGTGAATTACATATCTACATAATATAAAATATATTAAGAAATATGCTAAATATATAAGTAGATCTAGTCCACCCGCCAAGAAAATCGAGAGGACGACCAAGAACACTGTTTACGCGACAGAACAAGTCCGGGTTTTCACCCTCCTCTACCTCGACCCCCTGCAGGTCAAGGATGTTGATTTTTCGTACACCAATTCTCGAGGGGTCCCTGAGGACGTGCAACAATTTTTAATTTTAGGGACCATCAGATCATGGAGCTATAAAAGTATTAAAATCGTTATTTTTTAAGTTTCCTCTTCTTGATCTACTGGCTACAACCTCATAAACTTAACGGATCGAGCTTAGATTTTGCACACATTCGTTATGCTCCAACAAAGTGCCTTTTGTGCAATTTTGGGGGGGTGTCACTGGTATTGATTTTTCGTATACTCATTTTCGAAGTACCCCTGAGGACGTGTACCAAATTTTAACTTTAAGGACCATCAGATGTCGAAGTTATGAATGTTTAAAAATCGCTATTTTAAAAAATGTTTCTACTTTCGACAGGGTTACAGCCTCACAGAACGGAATGAGGTTAAATTTTGCATACATATTTGATGTGCTCCAAGGAAGGCCTTTTGGCAGTGGCCTAATACTATCGATTGCGAGTTGGTCATTTTTGTTGGTACAACTGATCCCGACTGCTGTCCCATGTAGAGGATGAGTGTCCGTCTTACATTTCTGGTATATTTTGCAGGTGGAAATTATGATTCTGATTCTCCACCCCATATTCTTCCATATAAATGCTTCTTTTAGTAGGTCAAAAACTTTTTTTTGCACCACAATGCAGGTAACTCTTATGGCAATTCCACACTAGGTTGGACATCAAAATTGAAGGTACTAATATCTTCCACATTTTTTGATGATTCTTATATAAGATCTTGTTATGTATTTGACATTGGAGGTTGTAATGTTCATATTGGTTGGCTGTTTATCCTTCTTCCAAGGTATCATTAATTAACCGTAATGTTGGGTCTTCTTTTTGTAACATTGGTAGGTTATCAAGTTCCTCTAAAAAGTGAGGGTCGATTTCTTCTTGTAAATAAGTTATATATAAATCATTAGAAATTTGTTTGACATTTTGCTCTTGATCCTTCAAAACAATTCTGCTTAAAGAATCCGCTACTTTATTGTCTACACCCTTGCAGTGTTCAATTTTGAAATCATAGTCTTGTATATGGCTAGTATCCAATAGGTAAGACGGGCGTTGAGTAGTCTACAAGTCTTCAAGAAAGTTATGGCGTGGTTGTCGGTTTGTATTATGATCTTTGACCCTAGAATCAGATATCTTACTTTTTGCAGACAATAAACTATGGATAACAGTTCTTTCTCCGTTGTTGTGTATCTCTGTTCGGTTGGCTGTAACACACGTGACACAAACACGATGGCTGCTTTCCTTCCATCCTCTCGGTATTGATACAAGTGTCCTCCAATTGCATTGTCCGATGCATCGGGTTGTAAATAGTAGGTATTGTGTGGAATAGGATGTTCTAAGACATTTGCTTTTAAAAATAACTGCTTGGTTTTCTCAAAAGTATCCTCATCTTCCGTGGTCCACAAGAATTTTTTGAGATCACTACTCAAAAACGATACAACCACTATTAAGACTTACATCAAGAAAGACAAAATTCTTGTGGACCACGGAAGATGAGGATACTTTTGAGAAAACCAAGTAGTTATTTTTAAAAGCAAAAGTTTTAGAACATCCTATTCCACACAATACCTACTATTTACAACCCGATGCATCGGACAATGCAATTGGAGGACACTTGTATCAATACCGAGAGGATGGAAGGAAAGAAGATAGAAACTTATTATAGTAATTGATACATCCTAAGAAGGATTTTAATTGTTTCCTAGTTTTTGGTGCAGGGTATTTTAATATAGCATCTACTTTACTTTGGTCTACCTCTAGACCAGAAGTGGTTAGAGTATACCATAGGAAAGGTACTGAATCTAGACAGAAAACTGATTTATCAAGTTTTATTGTCATGTTGGCATTCTGTAGACTCTGGAATATGTATCTTAAATGTTGGAGATGTGTTTCAAAATCCCTAGACATTATTGAAATATCGTCCACATAAATCATCGTAAAATCTTCATCGTGCATCTAAACATAACCTCACCTCTCCTGTCTTTTTAATCACTGGTATAATTGGATTTACAAATGGGCTATTACTTCTTTTTATTATGTTCCGACTTAACATCCTCTGAATTTCAAGAGCTATCTTGTCTTGATATGCTAATGGTACTGGGTAATTATGACATTTGAAAGATTTACTGTCATTAATAATGAGATGATGCTGATACACGTTACATACTCCTGGTTGGTTTGAAAATACCGCTTTGTATTCCATAATTAAGTTGATTAGTTCTTCCTTTTGTGTTTCACTTAGTTTTTTATTGTCTGAAAATAATTCTTCAAGTTTCTTCTCATTTATGTCTTGATCCTCTTCACTCCTCTCTTGGTAACTCTTTTAATAGGTGAAATGTTCCATCTCATGACTCTCCACTAAATGGTGTAAAGACTCACATTTAAGCAGATTCTCAAACTGTATCTTAAGACAAGTATTGTTGATTATCATGTCGAGTTGATTTTCTTTATAATTAATTATCATATTTAACTGTTGCATGGTATCAATTCCGATAATAACTGGCTTAATTAAGTTTGGAACAATTAAACATTGCATTAGAAAAGATTGGCTTTTTATAGTGACTGTCATTAAAATAATATGTGTAATTCTCTTTGACTTAGCATTGAGTGCTGTTTTAATGTTTAAATTGGTAACTGGTAGTTTTTCATATTTTCCTAATTGATTTTTATTCTTTAAAAACCAATCTTCTGACACAAAGGTAACATTTGATCCTGTATCTATAAGAGCATTTGTTATTTTATTATTTATTGTTATAGGTATCTCTGGGCTATTTATATTTTTAATAGTTATTTGTTTATTTTCATCCTCTTCTTTTAATAAATCCTTTTGATCACAGTATATATTTGAAAGTATAGAATCATTTGTTTGACTTTCATTTTTAAAGTTTTGGTTAGGCCTTTGAATATAATTATAATTTGTCTTTTGCAATGATAACCAACTAGATTTTTCGCCTTTAAAAACAAAAAACAAATATATCTATATACTAGCTGACCCGTACGGCGTTGCCCGTGGTTGTTGGTATTTTCAGTCTTTTTGACGTAATTGTAATTCTTTTTAAGTGTTCGCACTGAAAATTGTATTCCTGTAAACTACTATCTAACATGAAAAAGCTTTAAATATATCGTTTTAATTTATAGTTAATTTTGACTTTCACTTAATTTCATTGACAATGTTGCGAGCACCTACGGCCTTAGAGGAAGCTACGTACCAAATTTCATTTCAATTCTTTCTTATAGGGATTTTTAGTAACTTTGACCCCCTCCCCAAACCACCATAAAATTTCGAATTTCTTTTAACCCTTTCTTAGCGAGGGTTTAAATTAGTTGGGGGTCGTAGAGAAGATATTTGAATCACGTTGTAACATCCGCGTTAATTTAGGATGTAACAAACTGGTTCAAATAGAGTTTGTAATTTTAAATGTATAGGCCTAATTAGTATAAGATATATATATTGTTTAGTATTTAAATATACAATATACAGTATATATCAAAATAAAGCTACGAATGTGATATTTTAATGGCATTTAGTTTAATTCAGATGGTTTGTTTAGTTTTCAATACAATATGTTTAAACTCGTGTATGTTTATGGTTATGCATGGTGTCAAATAATTTGTTTGTTATTATTATTATTGATAGCGAAAATATGTTTTGAAAAGTATTAAAAACTTCATAGTTATGATATATTTTATACAAACAATATTTTAAGCAGCATATCTCTAAGTAGGCCTATATAGATATTTAATAACCAATGTTTGAGTTGAATTATAATTCTGTAAGCATTTTTATTTGTGTTTGTTTATAGTTTTTCAATCTAACCTTAAAAATCTGTTGGTTTTGAAGAGTATTAAAGTGATTATAAATTTGCTAAGTAATGTTGCTATGGTAATACATGTAAACAAACATAAGCTTTTTATACGAACAGCTATTTTTTGTGAGCTATGGTTTTGAGTTCATACAAAAAATGCTGTTCAGTTTCTTCCAAATTTGAAACTTTTTCGGGAAACCTTTCAAACTTTTCTTTACGTATAAACCTTCTATGAACTACTACAAACATTTTAAGACCAAAAATAGCCAAATCGGTCAAACCGTTCTCGAGTTTTAGCGAGACTAACGAACAGCAATTCATTTTTATATATATAGATATATATGTGTGTGTACTATTGAGGCCTGGTATTTCTTGTACAGTGCCCTTTAGTTTAAAGAACCACAAGTAGATTCCCTTGGTTGGTTTGCTGTATTCTCTTGGTTACTTCTGCATGGAGTAGAAATATTCTGATTTTCTGCAATTAAATGACAAACATTTTTCTGTTCCCTGGTTGGATAAACATTTGTGTTTCTATTGTTTTGATATGATGCTCCACTTGGATTGTATCCTTCACTTCGATAATTCACATTACCATTTGTATAAGTTTGGTTATAAAATGGCTTCTGTGTCGGTGGTTGAGTTGATCCATTTCTTTCAAAGCTCTTTTGTCCATTGTTTTTCTCACATCCTCTTGGTCTGTACGACTGGTTAGTTGGTTTTCTACAAAGTCTTTGTTCTTCTCCTGACCCTCTCTTCGGTATATAAAATATGTGGGTATATTTTGGTATTCTTCTTTCATAACTGGTTTGATACTGTGTTGGTTGTACAGGCCGCCTCTGCTGCTCTTCCATTCTGCTTCGAGTCGTTCTCGGTGAGTACTTGGATTGCTATTGGCTTCTCTTCATTGAAGTGTTCTGATAATCTGTTCACTATCTCCTCTTCTGTTGGTGTAGGATCTAAAGACTTCATGGTGATAACCCATTCAATGAAATACTCCGATCTGGTTAATTTACCAGTTTCTCGATAATACTCAGTTTCCAACTTAGTCTGGACGTGGCGTTGAATATCTTTGTTCCAGTATCTACTGATGAACTCCTTCTCAAAATCTTCCCAACTGTGTATACTATCTTGTACTAACTGCCACCAGTTGTAAGCTATGTACTCAAAACTACCATCTATCACCTCCATCAGTACTTCTTCTTCTTTTCTTGCTACGTTGTGATTTAAAGCTTGAGTCCTTAAGAAATACTGTTTTAGTTTCCGTAGGTATCCTGTCGGGTTGGTTATTTTACCTTTAAATCTAGGTAACTGAGAGTCTCCCGATAAGTTACTTCCGCTACAAGTGACATAAACAGTAGTTGGCGTGTTGTTCTGTGAAACTGCGGACTTTAAGACATCTTCTTTCAGATTCTCAATAAGTTGTTGTTGTTCTTCTATGCTCTTTTGGTGATCTTCGATCCTATGATTCATTTCCTTTTGATATGTAGAACATTCAAGTGCAATTATTTGCTTGGTATTAGCTTTTAAATCATTTTTAAGCCTTTGTTCTTGTGATAGCACTTGTTGAGTAACCTCTGATTTAAGGTTTTCTATTTGTTTGTTAGTATCCTCTTGTAGTTTCTGTGTTTGTTTTCCTATGTCGCTGGTTTCAATTTTTAAATCTCTTTGCACCTGATTTAATTTATTTTCAATTTGTTCCTCCATCTCTTGTCTCATCTCACCTCGTAAATCTTCTCTAACTTTTCCAATCTCTTCTTTTAATTCTTGTTTTCCTTGACGCATCTTTTGTAAAACTTCTTCCATTTTTCTCTGTCCTTTTTCTATTTTAAGTTCTAGACCTTGTCGTATTTCTTGTTGTCCTTGTCGCATTTCTTGTTGTCCTTGTAGTATCATCTGTATAAATCGCTCCATCCTCATGTCACTTCCATTTTCCGCTCTCTTCTCGGCTCTTGTCTCACTTAACACTCCTCTCTTTTCTGACATCATAGGCCTACCATTTTCCTCTTCTTTCTCGGTCTCACTTCTTTCTCCCCCGCTTACTGAACTTGGGCTAGATGAAGTTACTTCTCCTGTGTTGTCAAGTTTCTCTTGGATATTAGTAGGCTGTATGTCGCTGATCCTGAAGTTCTCATCCGATTCCTCATCTGATCGTAGTTGACTTTGTATCTCCATGCTCTCCAGTAGCTTGACAGAAGGTTTGGGATTCTTGCGCAAGTTATAATTTGATTGGTCATTCATTTTTTAACTTAGATTAACTTAGTACCAAGTAACAATTTATGTCAATACAATGTGACGATATTAAACTAGAATGGCAATTGTTGGGTATTCGGATAATTATTTGATATCTATTTTTTGAGACGCTAAAAGTGCTAATAGTCTCAGTTTTGAAATGCCCCACGTTGGTTGTGCCAAATGTAATCTTACCTTTCCTCGTTATTATACTGATAATAAAATAGTATTTCCTAACATTTATTTCAAAATTCTTTATTTATTTTATATATATAAATTCACAGGCATCTTAGGTAGGTTCCTGCTGTCTCTGAAATTTATTTATTTATTTTTTTTATAATACACGTTAAAATAGGCCAATTTTAATACATTTTTTATTGTGTTTTTGATGTAGGAAACACTTGACAATGTCCAGTTAAATTACCATCGACTACTACTTACTATTTATCAGACTTTCTTTTTATAATTATTTCTTCTATTTCCTTGATATTATCTTCAATTTACATCAGTTATCACTTAAAAAACATTGCATTTCCTTCACACAAAAAAAAAAATAGGTAACCAAAAAATGTTTCTATCTCATTCCTTAACCAACAAACCGTTGTCATGGTAACCATGTATGATGATTCCAACTTACTTCACAGCCGACATCTATTTCTTTTCCTTCTCTTTTGTTATTATACTTAAATGAAATAAATCTGCTTTCAACTACTGACTCAGATTGAAAATTGTTTATAAACACTTTAAAACAAAATAAATGTAACAGTCCTGAACATTGTTATTTGCTCGAACAACAGTCACAAAACAATAAATAAACACTCTTAGAAACTGAACTGTTGCAACTTTTCTGCCAAACAGCGTTGAAAGATATTTCATTTCCCGCCAAATAGCATTGATACAATTTTCAAACTCCCCGCCAAACAGTTTTAAATCACAGTATTACTGCAACTGTCAAGTGTATATAAGAGACAGACCAATTTTAAAATGTCATGAAGTTGTGCACTGGCTAGTAATTCCCAACTTTTGCATATCTTCTGTTCTGTCTCAGTCAAATATTTTGTCTCTTCTATGTTTAAAAAAAATTCATTTGATAGACTCTATACTAACACATAATTGAAATCTATTAACGTTTATTACATATTTTTAGAAGTTGTATTTCAAATAAAATAAGATATTTGTATCATGAAATGGTCTATGTGAGGATAATCTTAAAATTTGTTAATGCAGAAAATTAACAAT
Source organism: Philaenus spumarius (assembly GCA_018207615.1). NCBI lineage: Eukaryota > Metazoa > Arthropoda > Insecta > Hemiptera > Aphrophoridae > Philaenus > Philaenus spumarius. Next base: position 186,064 of record JAGFPH010000039.1, read on the forward strand.
TTAGCTTTCACATTAGTTAACTGTCTGATAAAATTTAATTGTAGAGTATGGGAACTGAACCAAACCTAGATTGCTTTCTTGTTTGTGTTGCTGATTATACGTTTTATAACTTAATTCAAAGACAATGAGGGGACATGGGAAGTCAACTTAACTTAAAATGACTTCTTGTTTTTTGTTTATAGTTTTTAATTATTTTTATATAATAGTTTATAAATATGGTAATAATGATATATATTAATTAATTTTTATCTAATTGTAGTTTTTGTTTTAAATAAATGTATTTAGGACCTGTTCTCTTTATATAAAATGATGTACACAATTTCAATAATTAAATGATATTGCAATCATTTTGTAATTAATTAACATCCATATTTCTTGCTAGATAGATTAACAAAAGTGGCCAAACAGCTAATTCCATATGACTTTTTCATATATATTTAAAAACTCAACCATTTAGATAGAACTTTTATTATTTATTAATTAGAAGCAAAAAAAAAACACTCATTATACAAAAAAGAGGCTCAAAGATTAATTTGGGTGCATTTTAGTGCTAAGCTATACAAATATTGGGCTAAATAGCTTTTATTGAAGTTCAAGAATCATTAACTCATTTAAAAAAAATTGTATATACACAAGAGTAAAAACAATGGAACTAATTTAAATTTGTAGATATCTTAATCTGTATTATTATTATTAAATTGTGAGTTCCATTTTAGGAAGAAAGGATAGTTAATTGCAAATTGTTGTGTATATTTTCGATCATATGTTGGATCATCATTGTTGCAAACAGCTTTTGGTATCATATTTTACTTTTAAATTATTAATGTGATATAAATGAACTGCCTTATACGAATTATATATTTGTCAAAAAGGATTAGAATATATGCAATTGTGCACAACATCGAAATATACTGGCAAAATTAAGTAATATTTGGATATAGGTTTATATAGGCAGATGTGTTGGTACGTTTTATTTATTTTTAAATGAGTCAGTTTCAACCCTCACAAAAACAGATAAAACTGCTGATAAAGCACCAGCTTCAAAAACTCATTATAAATTTAGATTAGGCCCAGTATGTACCAATGTGAATGATTTAGACTAAAATATGTTTAACCCTCCAGGTGCTGACTATATTACTTTACAGTGTTAAGGGTTTTTAGAGAATCAAGCAGACATGTTTTTAAAATTAGTTTTAAACTACTACAAATGGCTGCAATATCATATTATATTATATATCATTTTGTTTAGAAAGAGTTGTCGATTAATATAATATAACAAAAAAAAAAAATTACCATTACTTATTGACAGCTTGATAATTAGCAAACAACAATAAAAAAAACATATATATACATTTTTTCAACTTTTAGGCACTATAGAATTTCACTAAACTGGATAATCAAAATCCCAAAATATACAAAATATGCAAAATTTAATTCCAAAAACAAAAACATATAGTGGAGCGCGAAGTTAGCACCTGGAGGGTTAAATAATTAAATAATTGCTTACTTGATTTAACAAAGAAACCTTAAAATTAAGGTAGGTATTACAGTAGGCTAGTCAAATTTATAAAACTCGTTTAGCCTATCTAAGATCGAAATAATTAATCAAAAATAGCTTTATTTGGATAATTTATTCAAATACATAATGCCCAAAGAACTAAAACTCGATTAGCCTATCTAAGACTAAAATTCTCAAGCAAATACCTTCGTTTTAGATATTTCTTCACATATTCACTGCCCAAAGTACTCCTTTTACAAACTAATAAAATATGTGCGCTTATTTTTAGTGTGTGAGGAACAGTAAATTATTCCTGATAATATATATAATCAATAGAAGCCACTCACATGTACTGTGAACAATCTGCCTTTTTTATTAAAGGAAGTGATATACAGAATTAGGAGTAATGTATAGTACCATTAAATAGTCAGTAATAGTTCTACCTCAATTGGGTAAGTTCAATTTGAATGTAAAGGCTATAAACAAACATACAGACATTTTTTCCGTATGAAATAGTTTTAGATTATTTGCTTAAACTTGATAAACTGATTAAGATAAAATTAGTTGAGCACATATTCAATTGAAGCATAAAATTATCCTTTGTATTATAAACAATTTTTCTCTTCCCATGCTTAACTTAATTGAATATACCTTTTGTAATTAAGAAGGGAATCTTGTTGTAAATTAAATTGTAACACAAAAATATATTTATGACCATATACAAGGTTAATGTTGATAATTCACCGAGAGATAAGATCTCATAAGTCAACTCCACAACGACATAAATTTACCGAGTTGATCTTGGAGGAAAAAATTATGTTTCTAATATTTACCATGTTTAAATAATTTGATTTAAACTTTGTTAACATTTTAAGTGGCTTAAGAGATTTAACAATACTGTATCCACCAGAAAGGAAAAAACTCCTTCACTTTTTACTGGCAGGAGTTACAACATGTTTTTATAGTAAGAATTTATCAAGAATGAATTTTTCAGTGTCTTGAATATAATTGTTAAAAAATAGTTACCACTTAATATGTACTCAATTATGTAATATTATGTTAATAAACTCCATTATAAAGGTCGATTTAAATATGCACAGGACAAGAACGAACATAAAATGTGTCGAGCACAAGGCACCTGCATTTATATAGCAATGTGAAGTGAGTGATTCTCACCTTAAGTTGTGAAGTCTTTTAAATTCAAAATTTCTGCAAAATGACTTTTATCTGTTTAAGATTTAGCCATCACAGCAGTTTTACTAGAGGAGGTACAAAGACAAAAAACAGGCAGTGGAGTGTGCATCTAAGTTGAAAATAAAGAAAATTCACATGCTGAATTTACAAAAAGTAGGATTTCATAGTGGAAACTCTTTGTAGCGTTTTCGATTTGCTGAATCAACAGTTTAAATTCTTCTGAAAATAATAAATAAAATTATGTTCACTTCAAAAGAATACAAACTGAAGAGAGCCAATATAAAAAGTTAATAGTTTGTTGTTTCTCTGAGTTTAATTAATTCAACATTATTATTTACATTAATTCAGGTTTTATTTTAACCCACTGTAAAATATTTTAATTATTTGAACCATTTATCAAAACACAAAGTCAGAATATTTATCATAATATATTATTATGAGAGAATTGATTTGAAATGGTATTATATTTTTAGATACTGAGAAATATTTGTTACTGAAATATCAAAAATAATTTGGTTTACCTAAGTACATTATTATTTTATTTTCTCCTACCAATTCATTAAATTTCTCATCTTTTGATTTAAAAAATACAACAAAATAAATTTGTGACACACAAAACCATGTAAAGCAACCCGAAAAATCCTTTCTTTAACCCTAGAACCGGCAGACGGTACATAATGTACCGTCACTCCAACACATTTGTAACGAGTGATTGTATTGAATATTTGACCCACTAAAAACCTTCCAATCTCAAAAATACAAACATCATTGGAAAGGTAATGTTTCAAACTTTAATTTTTGTATTTACAATTTTTTTCTAAAACGTATATTTACATACGTAATCATCATTGCAGTTTAATAGTTTTCGACAAATCAATCGGCGCCCGAATATTCATACAAAACATAACGAAATAACTCTTTTTTCGTCAATCTCTACAGCCCGTCCAGTAGGTTTTCTTAGTTAAACCTATATATCGATGGATTCATCTCAATTTCCCCTATCCAAAACTTCCATCCAAACAAAAATCTGACAAATATGTGGAAAGTTATGGAGCGGTTTGTATACCATTGTATTGGTCAGTTTTCCAACCAATAAACAGCCTTACTTATTACACGTGATATCTGTGTGACTACAATCTATTTTTAGAGATATTTTGGTAAAGAGGTAAAGAGGTATCTTCAATCTAACTTTCCCTGTAAACCAAATATGTTTTGTTTGACAGTTTGTTGTGTAAGGCCGTGGGCTAAGTGACTGTTATTACGTTCTCATCCTACATTTGAATTTGAACCCTAACGGACTTTTATAACATGGGTAGACATAGGAGTTTTTGCGGCCTTCTCATATAGCTTGTATGGACGAGAGGTTTCTATATTTGTTCTCACTTTTTATTCAAATAATTCTAAGTCAAACACTTTTATGAAAAGATAATTTACAAGTATACAGTTCAATTCCTTGATTTATTCTCTACACTTTCTTATAATAATATTTCATTTTTGGGGCAAAGCATATATTAGTAAATTACGTTTCAAACTTGGCATACTTTTGATAGCAGTCTTGTAGTAGGAACATAAAAACTAATGTTTTCAAAATAAAAAAAATTTGAAAATGTTAAATGTTTTTATACAGTTTTATTAAGAACTAAATTACAAAACTTTTTTAAATTTATGGAAAAAATTACAAAAAATGTTTACTACTTTTTATGTAGACGTAAAGTTGAACTTTTATTTTTCGTAACTGAACATTTTTTGTTTCTTGAGCTAATAACTTTGTCACTTTGTAAATTTTACATCCATCATTTTTTTACTGGCATATATACATATATACATTTTTTTTAACCTTTTTCTACAAAAAAGCTATGAAACACTTTTGGGTTGGGGTTCATTTACTATTTTTGGCAAATTTTTGAATAAATACTTGCACACGCCAAAAAATCCATTTTCGTTAAAGCTGCCGGTTCTAGATTAACTGACAGAAATCATACATGTCTCAGCTGCGTGTAAATAGTTTCATTTGAGAACTACTGAATAATAGTTCCCAACAACCCATCCAGCTCATTCTTGTTTTGTTCCTGTCTTGTGCCTATCTAAACACCTTAAAGAGATACACTTTTTTATTGTGTCGTAAGAGATACATTTTTTGGGTTTTTGTATGCAACAAATTTATTGAAAAACTACTTATTTGATTGACAAGTAACTTTTGCTGACGGAACTTCTAAGAAGCTGAACTATCTGTCTTGAAGCATATCAAAATAGAGTCGAGCAGCAATTTTGCAAAAAAAGAAAGTGTTTTGGTGCATTATATTGGTTTTGCTAGTCATTAAACATAAATCATGACATTAAGTGGAAGACATTTTTGCAATGATAGCGTCTAAAACAACTTCTTTGACATCAAGAAAAAATGAAAATCGAGTTAAAAAAATGTATCTTTATCTAAAACAGGGCGTTTAACAGATCATAAAATTTTAATTTCTTGACTTTTTATAGACTTCAAATAGAAATTTGGTGACATTATTTTCAAGCAAATCGAAATATAATATATTGACGTTTTACAAAAATGTGTAGACATAAAAATAATATCAATCATACTGGCCAGATACTTAATAAGAAATTATTTGTTTTATAACATAGAAAACACACTATTAAACAAATATGAAATAGAATAGTTCGTGAAAGTAAACAAATAATTCGGATCCGTCAGATCCATGTTTCAAAAGATGTGTTTTCCCCTACTCCGGTACTGAAAAAGCTCATTTGATAGGTGACAGTTTAAGAACTGGTTTATTCCGATTTCCAGAACTTCTACTATTTATAATAAGTAATAATAAAATGAATTGCTCTTCCGAGTGAACTAGATAAATTGAGCCGAATCTAGTAAACAGATTTTATCTTTGAATCAGAGCTACAACTCATTTTTCACTGCTGATTCGTATTGTATCACAATTCAGGCAGGAAAAAATGGCGAACTTGGACAATAATCATGACTTTTTAGGAACTTTCGTGAACTTTTATACAATTCATGACTTTTGGGGACTGGTAGACACCCTGTAAAAATATATTCTTTACTTGCTTTATCTAATCTAAGTAATAAAACGTTGTTACAGAATAATATGAGCAAGAAAACTTAGTGATACAGGATCAAACATTATCATGTGTGAAGAACACATTGCTAGAGTTGAGCATATGCTATGTTACACCAGAACTAAATTCAGACGTAAAGGTAAGGCGATTTATCATTTTTAGGTCTCTATTTTAAAGCGCAAAATAGGATTTGAATTTGTATATTCAATCCAACAAATTTTCATTGCCTTGAAAAATTATTTTACTTTACACAGACAAAACAAGGTGAAACAAGAAGTAGTTATTAATTAAAAAATATAACTTAGTCCTCAAATAATTGTGTATTATTTTTAGTTTTATATAATTTATTTTGTATTACACTAATATATACAATTTTTCATAAAATTCTTCCAACTATTTACCAAAAAATGTCAATGTTAATAGAAAAATAAATATGTGGAAAAAATATCTTACCTTGACACTGATAACCTTGTTTCCCTAAGCCCCTGCAATAAAAATCATTTAATTAGTATAAGCAAACAGTTCAGGAATACAATGAAAATTGTACCTAGATATTAGGGTGGGTCGAAAAAAATAAATATTTTTTTTTTTAAACGCTCTAGGTCGGAAAAGTTGCCTATTGCTTTAAGAAGAAAAATGATGTAAAAATTTTTGAAATCGGTTAACATCTTCCGCTCGCGCATCACACTTAAAGTTTAAGAAAAAATTTTAAAATCACAAATTTTCGAGATTTTTTTAGCCGTTTAGTTCTATAAAAACTACGACACTCTAGTGTTATATGTCTTGTTTATAGCAAAAACAACTTATAAAAAAATATTTAAGATCATTTACTGAATGTTTTCTGCTGGAGCAACATCATTCAAATCGTTAAAAATTGACAAAATTACATGATTTGACTATTGCTCCGTGCTTAGTTGTCTGTTACAAAGGAATCATGTTCTTACTAAATCCAGTTATAAACGGTAAGAGCGAGCTAGACTTGTTACTTGCTTAGTGCATTGGCCCCTCCCCCTCCACCAACCCAACCACGACAGATCCTCCCCTCATTCTTTCGTCAGTCATTAGTCGTCTGAGACAGGTGGCACACGTTTCGAAGTTGTGTTTTGTGTATGTGGTGTGAGATTATTCACATTCAGTGCAGTGCGTTGTTTCTGCTTACTTATTACTTTACTTAATACTTAACTTAGTCTTGTGTTTTCTAACAACTTATAATGGTTGAATCACAAACAGTGCTTACTAGGAGTGTGATTGCCGACTCTAGACAAACGTTTTGCTGTCCTATATTTGGTGAGCCACAGAGTTTTATACAAAACAAACTGCCTACGTATGAATGTGTCCTTAAATGTTGCTTTGAGGAGCAATACAATTTGTCACTTGAGTCAAACAACAAGTTTGTAAGTTTCTCTAATGTAGCACTTACTGTTGCAAATCAAATAAAATTATTGTATGACAAAGCGTCCATTCCCTCATTGTCAAAAAGCCGGATTGTAACGCTCATCAAGAATTATTATGGTTCTTACACGAAGATAAGGAAATCCTATAACCGTGATAAAGATAAGGAATTGTTTAAAAGTAGGCTAGATGAATTTAAAGCTAAAGCCAAATCACTTTTCGGCTGTGCTACTTGCAAATGCACTATGACATTGAATTGTACCTGCAATAAAGCCCCAAATATTTGTCAATGTGTCATTGTTATTGAATGTTCTTGTGAAAAGGAAAAGAAGATTCCTGTTCTTGAATTGCGGTTTATGTATCTTCAAAGGAATTACCGTATGGGAAAAATCGGATCCATCGACACAACAGTTACAAAAAAGTTAACGTTGAAAGCTAAGAGGAAAGACCGTGAATTAAATCGAGTACTGAGTGTAAGCACTAAAGACAAATCTCAAGTAGTAGATTCTTCGAAAATCGATAGTGACAGTTTTACTGAAGACGAGTGTGAAGATGATGAATTTAAGCCATGTTCATAAAATAAAACAAAAAAATGGCAAATGAGAGTTCAACTTGGTGCAACGTCGCTAAACAGTGATCGCTTAGGATTATCTGATCGGGCAACGGCTCTCATAGCATCAAGTGTTCTGCAAGACTTTGGGATAATAACCGAAACTGACCCTTCCTCTGTCATTGACAAAAGTAAAATAAGAAGAGGCAAGAGTCTTGTTAGGAAAGCAATGATCAGTGAATTTAAACCGCCTGCGGAAAATTGGGGTCTTTACTTCGATGGGAGAAAAGACGATACTTTTGTTTTAGAAAAAGTGAACAATAAGCGATTTCGCAGAACTATTAATGAGGAGCACTATTCTCTTGTCCAGGAACCTGGGTCAGTCTATATCGGACATGTTTCTCCCTCCTCCAGTTCAGCAACAGACATAGCCCGCAGTATTATCACTTATTTGGATGAAAATTCTATTTCTTTAAAAACACTGGAAGTGGTAGGGTGTGACGGCACTGTGACTAACACCGGATGGAAGAGTGGTGTTATCCAAAGACTCGAACATCATATTGGCCGTCCCCTACAATGGAGTGTATGTCTCCTTCATTTTAATGAGTTGCCTTTCCGACACTTATTCCAACATATCGATGGCCTCACTGCAGGGCCCAAATCTTTTTCTGGGCCAATTGGGCAACAGCTAAAAGGCTGCGAAAAATTGCCTCCAGTTGCTTTTGAATCCATTGAGGTTTTCATTCCTGACATAGAAAGGAAACTACTGAGCAAAGACCAACAATTTTTGTTAGATATTTCAAAGGCAATAGCTTCAGGGACTTGCTCAGAAGACTTGGCCAAACGTGACCCTGGTCCTTTGTCTCATTCCCGATGGCTTACTGCAGCCAACAGAGCTCTGAGGCTCTACATAAGTACTTCAGATCCATCAGACAGTTTAAAAGACATTGTCGGCTTCATTTTGAAATCATATATGCCTTTGTGGTTTGAGATCAAGAAGAGCAAGAATTTTACTGATGGGCCAAAACACGTCTTTCAAGCTATAAAGAAATCACGGTATTTATCCGAAGAACTTCTAAAAGTTGTCGATACTGTAATAGAACGCAATGCATTCTTTGCACACTCAGAAAATATTTTGTTGGCAATGCTTGTGGACGAAAGAGAGCATATTCGAGAACTTGGATATAGAAGAATTTTAAAAGCGAGGACAGTTTCCCACAAGAAGAAGACAGTTAGAAGTTTTCAACCACCAAAGTTAAACTTTAAAGCTTCAGATTACACAGAAATCATTGATTGGAACAAATGTGCTTTGCATCCTCCCCCAATGTTGCGAAAATTAAGTGAGGATGATATACGAGAAATCATCAATTCTGCCGCCAAGCCTGTTAGAGAAATACAAAAGTTTCCATGTCATACCCAGGCTGTAGAGAGAACTGTCAAGCTTGTAACAGAGGCTTCCAGTAAGGTATGTGGCTTTGTTAACAGAGATGGCTATATCCGATCAACACTGAAGTCTCGGTCAGCTATGCCTCAATTCTCCAAAAAATCAGATTTCAAATGTGTGGAGGTGATAGATTTGCAGACGTAAATCTAAGGTGAACTAAACTAGTGTTTGTAATAAATATGTACAAAATATGTAAATATTGTAAATAGTATGTTCTAAATAGCACACCTTACATATGGATGGAGGTTGGGTAGGGTGTGGGTGGAACTCGAAGTGCAACCACCTCCTCGTGGTGAGTTCTGGGTAGTTTTGATCTTGTGAAACTAGCAAAGAGTTGCACAACGAAAATCAGTAAAATTCGAAATTTCATAAGTTTTCTTCATAAATTTTCGATCAGAAAACTTTTGTTAATTCAATGAAAATATTTTTTTTAGATATTTTATGCTCTAGACAAAATATAAAATTATAAAAAATATTAATATAAATTGTTTTAATTGCATTGAAAAATGCACGAAAATTTGTGATTTTAATATTTTTTCTCAAACTTTAAGTGCAATGCGCGAGCGGAAGATGTTAACCGATTTAAAAAATTTTTACATAATTTTTCTTCTTAAAGCAATAGGCAACTTTTCCGACCTAGAGCGTTTCAAAAAAAAAATATTTATTTTTTTCGACCCACCCTACTAGATATACTTGTATAAAGAATGAAAAAATAAAAATGTTGATGTGTTAAAGTATGCAAATGTATCAGACTATTTTAATTTGATGAAATGTGAAACATTGGTTGAAAATATTACCACATTATAATATGAAGCCAAACACATTAGTCTATGTATTTGGAAATACATGAATCAGAAAACTGAAACAGAAAAGTGTATCAAATATCTCTTTTTGTATATTTCGACTTCAGAGTAATCACAACTTTTTTTAAACATCTGATTAAACATGTGCAGATTGTATTTTTTTAACTACCTTGAGTCTGGAAAAACTCTTACAAAAATATAAAAAATTAGCTGCCTACAACAAATCTCTAGTTGTATTTCAAATTTTGCATACATGAAATTTAGTTTTTAGAGTATGAAATTTTTTCGCACAAAACAATTTCTGAGATTGTATTATACAATAACAATGAGTTTATATCTTCTTTGTCATTTTGTAAAACCGAAACAACATCCTTCCCAAGAATGTTTCTGATCATATTACCCAGTAATTATAATCAGAATATAAATGTTATAGAAAAAATGCGTAATATTACAAAAATATTTGATTGTGTTAACACTTTCGCTAGCGAGTGCCGCATATTATATGCATAGCTTGGTTCATTACCATAGACTATCATGACACTATAAAACAATACACAGTAGAGTTGCGATAATCGTAGGTTCCGTGTAATTCGAGCCACAAATAGCACCTTCAATATACAATACCACAGAAACAAACTTTTCCCGACACTGCCGAATTCATCACCCTTCTCATTGTGAAACATTTCATTTATTAAGCGTTTTATGTGCTTTTTTACTTTAAAAAATTAATATGAGTTCTAAGAGTAAAAAAAGTTTATTCCATTAAAATAAAGCTGGAAGAGCTTAAGAGAATAGACTTACATTTGTACCTCAGTGTTCAATACAAGGTACTGTATATTTAATAAAATTTCCATTTTTACAGTAATATGAAGACTACAAATGATAGTTTTAATTTAACCTCTGCATACTTTGTGTAATTCGAGTTTCTCACAATCCGAAGTACTCTCGGTCCCATTCAACTCAAAATATCGGGACTCTACTCTATACAGACTGGGATAAACAGTTGTGACATTCGCCACAGATCATAAGTATGACTTTCTTCTAATGAGTTAACATACTTTGTAATAACCTAAAAAGTATGTTCAAACAATACCTATTTGATTTTTTACTGTTTTCAGCATTTTCCAAGTCGTTACATATATGCAAGTTTAGTCTATGTCATGAAACATAGTAAGTTTTTTTTGTTATAGTTCAAATGTCGCAAAAATGTGATGTTGTAACTATGATTATTTATAATAGTTTTAAGGTAAGTTTTAACAAAATAACACATTTTTCAAAGAAAGATTGTAATTAAACAAATTTAAGTGTATTTGAAAATATATAAAACGTATAAGCCCTACATTGAACAGAACAATTAAACAAATTTAAGTGTATTTTAAAATATAGAAAACGTATAAGCCCTACATTGAACAGAACATGTTGAAAACATATACAAAAATAGGAACGTAAATTAAACATATATAAATAAGAAAAGTTTCACACAACAGTGTCTATTTTTTCATTATTAGTCGACCATCAAATTTAATAAATTTAGCAAAAATAAAAAAATCATATAAAAATGAACATACTAGAAACATAATATATATAAAAATAGACGTCACTAAATGTCAAAGTTGTAGACCAAGCGCCACATACGAGCGGCAGACATTCCTACATACTGATACTAATAAATCAGATCTTTAAAGACTAGTACTTTAAAATTTGCTATTGAATAACAAAAGAACAAATATGCGATGTCAGTCTATTTCAATTAGACCAGGCATCGCAAATTTTACGGCAACAGTATGTGGATTGAAATTGGTCGTCCTAAAAATACGACGCTAGTCCAATGTTTACAGAAAATTTTACAATTGTGGTAGCGAACGTGTTAATCTCGCTAAAAATGACTATCAGAAATATATTATATTATTTTCCAGGTAAATTGTTAAATCAGTGTTATTATAAAAATCCTAGTTTCTAATCAAACAAAATCATATTTTGTAATAGATGGTTCAACTAGAAACTTACTATTAGGTTACGTACCTTTATAAACCATCGACAGTTCTTCACTTTTATGGTGACTACCGGTTTCGGAGTTCACTCACTCCATTAACGAGTCAAATATTAAAAGAAACAAAAAACAACTAATCTGGTTCGGAACACATTCCCAAGAAAACGTTTTCTGCACAAAAATCCAAGCTTGCTGAACATTTAGTTCAGAGTTGCCATAAAATTTACAACATTGACACCAATATGGAAATACTACACAAGTGTAAAAAATCTCCCTTTATGACAACCTTGGAGGAAATGCATATTTACAACGCATTCAAATATGAACCCCATAACACATTGAATGAAAAACTGAAATATAATAATAACGTATTGTTCAACACAATTGAAACAATAAACGTTCCCCCAACTCAACAGACGTCATCGGTATAAAACAAGTGGGGGTTGGCTGAACTTACATCCTTTGCCATGTGTTATCAGTTGTGACTCGATTGCTGGCCAGCATACTCGTATAATTATGTTTTAGTGTTCGTGTGTATTTATAATGTGACTTTTTAGTGTCTGTGTTTTAGTTGTTTTTTGTTTCTTTTAATATTTGACTCGTTAATGGAGTGAGTGAACTCCGAAACCGGTAGTCACCATAAAAGTGAAGAACTGTCGATGGTTTATAAAGGTACGTAACCTAATATTAATATTACAGTTCAGGAGGCATATATCATGAATAATAGAAACTTACGATGAGACCCTTTATTATTTTACAATAATAATATATATTCTTTAAATAAATAATATAATTTTAATTTAATATTCTTGTTTTAGATTGTTATATTTGAATGTATATTTTGGTATTGTAACTGCAGCTTTATTATATTTATAGATTTATTTTAGTATATGTATCTCACCAAATGAATTCACGACAGTGGGAGCAAAAGGTTGGCTGGCGAAGAAAGGTAGCCATAAATTTGTGTCCGTTTACTTGGTGGACGCGTCGTCTCATGGCTCCTCGACGTCTGTTGAAACCTTGCCGTTCTTTGAACTCCCGCGGCTTTTGGTGATGAGAGTCTGTAAAAAATTATGATTTCAAATATAATAAACACTAGGTTTTGAAAATGAAAGCAAAAATTAAAATCAACATTTTCCTACTATTAGTCTTAAGGGTCTGCTCCAGTAAAAAAGAAATCCACCGGAACGCAAACGCCTCTCACTATATCCCTATCTAAACAGTGCAATTTCTTGCGCTGACATTGCCTCATTTCAAACCATTTTATAAGTCTATCTTTTGTAATTGAGTGTTGAAAAAAAAACTGAATATTCTTTATAAAATTTCGGATCCTTCTTGCAAATTATTTTTCGTTATTAATTTCTTAGTGTGTTAGGAAAAAAATTCAAACTTTGTACTTACAAAATGTCAAAATCAAAAGCATTTAAAAAAAATGTAAATTGCAAGACGGATGCGTATTGTGACTGTGCTTAATATGAGACCTTGCAAACAAGTTTATGATAAAAAATAAACGAAATAAATGGTTTGAAATTTAACAATGCTCTTATGGGATAAAAATCCAAGATGGCTGCCACTACAGCAGACCCTTAAATTTGACCTAAACATGGTGATCGGATATTTTTTAAATGAAGTGTTCACAAATATTGTTTAGCATATTAAACTATACAAATTGCATAAAAGGTTTGGTTTCCTCCTAATATGAATCAATGATAATTTAAACAACAAGTTCACATAACTATTAATAATGAAATTAGTTTGTCACACTAATCTCTGCATTAATAATGACATTTTTGAAAAATTGTACTGACTTACCCTGCCCTTGAGTAGCCCATTTTAACTCAATACGAACATGCAATTTCCCTTGAGGCTCTAGATCAACCTGAAAAATAAATTTTACTTTAAATTTTCATTTAAATTATAAAGCATGTTTTTATATGATTATTTAAAAATAGTATCTTAACTACAAGTAGATTTTTCTTTTTTCAATTGGCGCATTTGAATTCAAAGGAATAAATTATGCATAATAATCTTAGGAATTGAACAAGTTAAAAAAATGTAATTTTCACACTACAGAAGACTGCAGGGTGATTAGTTCAATTGCTTAAATATTTCACAAAAATGTACAAAATTTCATGATTCACCCAAACATGATTTTATACTGTCCATTTAAAATATGTGGCTATTAACCTAAACAATCCTCATTATTTTAATTTGCAGTCCCTATGTCCTTTGTAAACAAGATGTCAAAAACTATAATCCCTTGAAAGATAAAATTTGGCAGGAAGGTGTTCCTTAACCCAAAATGGTTAATGAAAACAATGACATAGGCAGTTATTATTACTCATTCTATGAAAAATTAACTAAATGTATTGGAGATTTTTCTTAATAAACAAAATAGAGATCAACTGTATGTTAATGCACATTAGGCCTAGTGTTCCGAGGGCGAGATAAATCTCTATGCCCTCTCTGGTTATAATTTGGATGCACATTTTTATAGGAATTACTTTGACTACGGTGGTGGTCATTTACAAATGACTGATTTCAAATGCATTTTTAACTCCATAAATGTGATTGACTTTTATGAGGACAAACAATTTTTTAAACGACTGCCATTGCATTCCCCACAGTTTGTGCTTAAGTGTGTTTCGATTGCTCAATTTATATGAGCATTAATTTAATGCTCTTATTTTCAGACAATGATAGCTGCTCAAAATTTTCACCTAAAAAAATGTTTTTCCCAGTTAAATTGTTGTGTCAGTATATCGTAATTGTAGTACACTGGACTCTGGTGTTGACATTTTGTCCGATTTTATTTTGTTCCTTGGTGTGTTAAATAAATACGAGTCTTATAAAACAGTTATATCTGAGATTTTAATATTGATCCTAAAAATAGTGATCACAAACCAAATAATTTTCTCAATATTTTGAAGTCTTGAGATTGTTTGACAACTCTTGTGAATGATCGACTTACTCAGCAGCACTCATGTCTTGACAACTTACTTAAAATCTTCACCCTGAAGTTTTGACTTGTGAACTGGTTCAGCCCCAGCTACCTGATCGTTTGGAGCTGATATTAAACATATAAGTTGATTTCTAGAACTTTAAGTTAATAGGACGTGCTTAGAACAAACACAATCACTAAGCTTTAGATTGTGGAATGAACCTTAATCTTGAGGTTGTAAATAGATGAACTGTCTCATAATATTGATGATTGTTGTTAAAAAGAAAAAGCAAAATAATTAGAATTTTTTTTTAAATAAATAAAAACTAGTTTATAAAATACTTGGAAAAAATCTGAACGCTTCTTGTTTTGACTTACTAGTTATCTAAAACTGACATTTATTATATGAAAAGGTTTTATAGAATTCAGGTTAGGTTGACAAACAAAACTGGCTAGTTAAAGATAAATAATAAATGCAAACAATTAATTGTAAGGCAGCCTGGCATGTTATAAATTAAAAACCAGTTAGGTGTAGTATCCCGAAGATTAAAAAGGTTATAAGACATGCCAATACTATCTGCTGATGACATTCGTCATTATTTTGTAAATACGTATAAGTGAAATAGTGAATAGGTACTAATGATCAAAGAGAAAGGCTTATAGATGCCATTAATGTTCTGAAGTCAACAAATTTATAATACAAACATCTAATAAGTTTAATTTAAAGTGGGAGAAAATTTGTTTATAAGTTGTCAACATAACTGTATAAATAGGTTAAGTAGTTCTAGGGCTGAGAATGTATCTGGCCTCTCTAATTTCATCTTTACAAAATTGACTTAAGGCTTTGCATATTGCCTTAATCAGCTTGATAAATTTGATGTTTATTGAGGGCATCTATTCTCAACACTTAAAAGTGTATCTATTACATTTTCCTATTTAAAAAAAAGACAATAACCTAATAAAAAAAAATGATCGACCTATATTACTTGTCCCAGTAGTTTAAAAGATAATTGAAAGAATTATTATGCATCAACTTTACACCTAATTAGAAGTCACTTATTAAGAATGTTGAGTCAAAAGTGACAATATTATAAAAATGAGTTGTTACAATTTTTGGAATAAAGATTGTGCAAAACTTATTTCTTGTCATTAACTGTACTAAGTTTAATTTTTGCAACTAAAATCTTTATTTGTGAAAAAAAAGTGCTAATAATTTAAACTATTGTAATTGATTTTGGATGTCAATTTTTAAGATCTTAACTTGAGACTTTGCTGTTTTAATGAATTTCTCAAAACAATTTAGAACCACTAGTTTTCATGAAAAATATGTGATTAGGTCTACCTCTAATACCACTAGTGAAAACAATTTAGGTTTTAAGTAATTACTTTGCGGAGTCCCTATCTCGAAATATCTCAAAACTATTAAGTAGGTTTGATATAGCCTACTTTAAATAACACCCTTTCAAATAATACTTCACATAACAGAATCATAAAATATACATTATATATATATAGCCTACATACTTACCAAACTTTGGCGCTTCCTCTCCCCACAAAATACAGTGTGAAATATTTTTTGAGTTCTGGTTAGTATAATATAGCCTAAGTTGATTAGTAAGTTTTATAACTTGTACAGAATCCTTTCAACGATATAGAATAGAATAAGACTAAAAAGTTATAACATAAGCCAGAAAATCCTCCACATAAATAAAGCCTAGCCAAAACTAGTAAAACACCTAATCAAAAATTAATGGATATTCTTCATATAACCTTCTACTAGTCCTACCATATAGTAATTCTTTCACAACAGACAGATCATTTTCAAACTCTTAAAATTCACCAAACATCCTAGATATATACAAGAACCTGAACAGACTGGTGCAAACACTTGTCTTCCGCTCCAGGACAGGTCACATAGCAGCAAAAGAATACCTCCAAATTTACAATTTGGCATTAAGTATAGGATGAGGGCATAACTTGTGGAAAACTTGGATCTCATCATTTGGGAATGTGCAATGGCAACTCTCTTGCCGAAACCGAAGGAATAAATTGAATAAAAACCAATCCCTCAATAACAATCCTTGTTTCTCTACTGCTATTGAAATTTGCAGAACAAATGTACAAGATACATCAAGCCATCAGCAAAGACACTAGTATCTTGCGTATAGGGTCGCCATACGTCTGGAATTTTCCGGACATGTCCGGTGATACAGGTCTTTGTCCGGCATGCGGAGGGGAATTCTAAGCCGTCCGAAATTTCCACAATTTATGTAAAAAAATTAATAATTTTTTTTAACTCAATATTTTTTATTAAAAAAATCATTTTTACATTATATTATTATTCATCATGATCATTTTTCTTATATTTAGTGCTCCCAGAAATACTTTTCAACACTTCCAAATCTTTAATAATAGTTTTGTAGATTTAAAAAAGTCATATTTTTTAAATTATACTGTGTTAAAAGAATCAACTTCACAGACTCTACAGAAAGTCTGTTCCTTTCTTTTGACCATTGAGTTCCCATTAAGGAAAAGACCCTTTCAACATTGGCATTTTGTGCCTGCATCCCAACTCGTTGTTTTCATTTATATAATTATCATAGTCGTCGTTCCCCTCATTGGAAACTTCTTCAAACTTCAAATCTATTATTCTATCGTTTATTTTCATTTTTATTTCATCTATATATATATAATTAATTTGCTAGGGGTTATTTTGTGAGTAGAACTCCTCCTAGAGTTTTTAACCGATTTTGATGTTTTTGGTCATTTTACAGAGCTCACTCTGAAGTTGTGCTTCCCTTAAAATGAGCTCAATGTATGTTAAGGGCTTCGCCCCAGTGGCCCTCAAAGTTGCCATGTTAATCTTATGGAAGGTTAATCTTAAGGAAGAAGAAGAAAGATTTCTTTTGATTTTATCAGGGGCACAAAAAACAGTTGTTCGTATGAAAAGCTTAAAACAGCTGATTTTGATCAACAGCTGATTTTGATCAACAACTGATTTGGATCAAAAACTGAATATAATTTTAGGTTAGGTAAATCAAGCAATAGCGAAGCATTGCCCGGTCCACTAGTTAGTTTTAAAGTATACTGCCGTCTCTAGTATACTAATCAAATCCATTCCTATGATAAGGTGTTTTATTAAATTTGGAACTAAGATTGCTTGTAAAATAAAATTTTGATCTTTTATCTGTGCATCCAGCATGATTATCCTTGAAATCCGTTTACTTTTTGCTCCCACTGCAGTCCGAATGTATAAATTTGTGGCTGGTAACTCTTCATAATGTTTTAAACTGTATTTATGTTTTAAAAACCAATCTTCAGATATACAACTGATATTCGATCCTGTATCTAAAAGTGCGGAAACTGTGTGTGTGTGCCTATTTTGATTTCTATCTGCGGGCATTTGTATATTTTTTGCGATGGTATATCATCCTGCTTTTGTTCGTCTTCCTCTAGTAGAAATTCCTTATCACAAAATAGATTGCTGATGCATGTAACGTGTTTATGAATGTCCATTTTCCAGTTATTTTGATTATTGTATTCGTTTTTAGGCCATTTTATTCCGAGGTCAAAAAGTGTAGCACAGGCAAGGTCCTAGGATCAGAGTGTCGTGATGGAGGTTGGTCTTGTGTTGTTTCTTTGTCTTGGCCGGTGGTTCCTCCCGTGCTCCTTAGTTTTCCTGAAGCGATGACCCGCTCCTGGGTGGCTCTGTAGTATTGGTGTTCCGAATATTCTCCACTACTGCATGGCATACATTCCGTTGTTCGTTTGTTGGGTAATCGCGTGTTCGTATTCTAGGTGGTCCTGCTGTTGTCGTTAATTGTGTATGCGGTCGTGTACGTTCTCTATCAGGGTGTTGAAATGGTCTGTGTTGCTGTTCGTTTGAGCTTCCTGTGTGGGTGTAATGGTTGTCGTTCCTGTTCGGGTAGGTTTCTTGTGGTCGTAGGTTTGTTGTGTACGGTCCTTGTCTGGGTCGGAATGTGAAACCTGGGGATGTATGTTGCCAATTATGAAGATTTGATGGTCTAAACTAAACTGTTGGTTTGGAGTTTCTCTTCTCCCTTCAGCTATTGGTGTAAATCTAGGCTGGTTTCGTCGTTGAGGTGATATTGGTGCACTCGATCCTTTGCTTCTACTGTGGAGTTCTTGTAAATCTTCTCTCTGTAGCATTAATTCGAAATCTTTCGCAGTGGTTATGTTCTGGACCCTCCTAGCGTCTTGTATTATATTCTCAAAATGTTCTGCGAGACAGTTAACAATTTCTTCGTTAGGGATTGGCGGCTGTATGAGTTTGTTATAACCCTTTCGGTAAAATACTCTGCTCTGCTAAGTCTTCCGTTCGGGTGATATCGTTCCACTTCTAATCTCTGGCGTATTCCCTTTTGTACTTCTCTACTGAAGTACTTTTGCTCAAAGGCTTCTTGGAAGTTTTCCCACGTTTATCGGTTCTGGCGAGCGTCCACCATCTTGCTGCGTGTGACTCTAGGCATGCATCTATTATGTCGAATAGCTTTTCTGGAGTGTCGGGTGAACTATCTGTAGCTTTACGGCGTTCGTAATATCGCTGTATTTTCCTGAGGTGTTCTTTAGGGTTATGCTCACGCCCGTGAAACTTTGGTGTAGTGAGGTCCAATCCTCCGTTGGTTGATCCTGTGCAGGATACGTAGATGTTCGGTTGATACGATTGTTAATTCGCCTGCAGACCTTTCTCTAGCTCCTGAAGTTTTCCTCCATGTTCCGTCAGCCTATCTTCTACTCGTACAATCCTCTGTTGTTGCTCAGCCATCTTTTCTTGGGTCTGCTCGATAACATTCGACAAGGAGCTCTTTAATCGCCCGTACTCTTGATCAGTGTAACGGTTGCAATCTTCTTTTAGATTTGCGTCTCGAGATTTCAGTTGACTGTACATATCCTCTTTTGGTTGGTTTGTGAGGTCCTTCATGTCTTGTCTGAGCTGCTGGTTCTGTTCCTTGCATTCCTTTCGCAGTTCGCTGTGTTGCGTCTGGAACTCTTCTCGTAACTCTGCCCGTAATACTTGGTTTTGAGCTTCCATCCTTCTTCCGAGTTTCTCCTCCAAATCGTCCATGTGTGCTCTGGCGTCTTGTGAGTGTCGGTTAAGCTGTTCTTGAATATCACTCCGTAGCTGTTGTTGTCCGCTTTGTAGTTGTTGTAATTTTGAAAAAATAGCATCAATCCATAATGGTGGATTGTCATCACGATTGTCGGCGCTTATCGGTTTATCAGTTGTTTCCGCATGATCAGGTTGTTCGGTACTATCGACCCTTCTTTCTTCACCCGTTTGTAAATACTCTGATTTCGCTGTAGTGTTTACTATTTTCCTTTCGGCGTGCGGACGATGTGATTGTGATACCTGCATCTTTAGCCTTCTTACTCGGTGTGGGGTTTGGTCTCAAATTATATTGACCGTCCTTTTCCATTTTATAATTTATTGTTTTAAAATTACTTAGTACTTTATGATAAACAATTTTTTGTTTGTTCAAACGTTCGCCAAAATTAAACTTATTTTATTTAATACTATTTTTTTTTTTAATTTATAAGAGGTTGTTTCTTTGTGGATGGATGCCACACGTTGTAGGTGCCAAATGAAAGGTTTTCTAATTTTTTGAAATATTAAATAATATAAATTTGTTTAATCTTTTAAATTTCCTTTGATAATTTATATTTCAATTAATTTGCCTTCACTGAAATACTTATATATGTTCTTATAATAGCTTATCATAAAGAATAAATACTCACTTTCTTTAAATAATAACAATAAAAATCTTTAATTATTTAATAATTATAATTAACAATTTATAATTTGAAATATTGTCTGTAATCCCTTCACTGAGTGTTCATATAGTTTATATTGGGATTATCAGTTAAGAATTATTTGTATTTGGATTTATAATTCTACAACAAAAGTTCAATTAGACTCTCACATAACTACAAACTCTTTAAACAAATAAATTATATATATATATGGCTTGCTCAGATATTATTAATGTTATAATTATTAATTTGATCTCGGGCTACGGGTTTCGGCCGGATCCATCCACATTTATTTAAATATTAAGGTTAGTTATAAATTATATATATATATCTTCGACTAATTATTACTTATTTAAATTTAATGACAACATAGGATAATGATGATGATTTTTAGAAAGAAAGTTCGAAAATCTTAATATTAATTGTTTGTTGCACAAAATTTCCACTACAAAGGTTTTTATGTGAATTTGGTTTCTTTGAATAATGTTATAAAGTCAGATATATTTGTATTAAAAAATGGTTTTATCTCACCCAAATTTGTTGTCTTGATTATCATAAGGATGTATTACTGTTATAAAGTATTTCACTGCAAGATATAGCATAGATATTCGGCACAAAATATGTACGTCGATACTGTTCAATGGTTATTTCTGCACTAAAATTAAATTGTACTTTTTTTAGACCATTGTTCTCCACGGGGTTCACATATAATCTCGTCGCCAAAATCTCTGTTCCAGCTGATTTACATATGTTTAAAATGGATACAATATCTGATGGTTGAACATGATTTATGATATGATACTTATATTATAATTTTTTTTTTTTGTATATTTTATTTTATCTAATTATCCTTTAGTTTTAAATTATTTTTTAAGAAACAAACTCTTATTTTATGCCTGAATTATTAGTTTGAATGTAGCGGCTCGTAATGTCGTCAGCCAATCGGAAGTGTGCTGGAGGCGGGGCTATTTTCGTGTGTCGATTGAATTAGCGAAATTTCGTAGATCCGCCCTCTTTACATGCTTTGCGTTTAAATAAATGAATTTTTATTAAAATTGTGAAATGTACGTTTGAAAGATAATTTAGTTCTACAGCCTACAAGATGTATCAATATTTTAGGATAATTTACTTTCATGTTTTATTCGTGTCGAATCGGTTGGGTTGTAATGTTGATTTTCTTATCCAGTGTCGTGTATGTCACTTATTTCTTTAGTTATTTCTTTAATGGTTTTGGTTTATGTTTCGGGCCTTTTGTGATAAATGGTAAACATATTATAGTTCCTATAGGCCAGATTTTCTTTTATCAATTCTCTTTCGTATATTTACTATTAATTTTTTTTCACATCATGGGACTTTATAATATTCTTATATTTCTAATGCTAAATTGAGTTGTCGAGTATCGTGGATATATCGCGTTGGCGCTCTGGATTTCGTGTAGGCCGAGATTAGTTTAATTAATAATTTACAACATAAATACTGAACTGTTTCAATATATTTAGGAGTATTCTTTTTCTTGTAATTTCTATATTTTTGTCTCCAAGGGAAATTCTTAATGTTTTTAGACTCAGTATAGTGTGTCCGTTCCTCATCTGCACAATTGCCATGATACCCACTGATTGCAGCAAAATAATACGAACATTTTAAAACACAAGTGTATAAAAGAAATAAGAATGAAAAAACAGTTAAATACACAAATTAACATACCGAATATTCAGCCATCTATCTACAGCATTAGCTGAAGACCTTCTTCTTAGGAGTTAGTTTATGTTCAGATTTTTTTTATGTTGCAATTTTGTTATAGAAAACAATATAGAATAAAATATATAAAATCATTTAACGGGCCTACATAACCTACAATCTCCTTTTCGTAAGGTTATATTAATTTCCTTTTTTTAGATCATGTATATCTAAACGCACTTGGTTAGCGTATGACTGGTAGAAATCGACACTAACAGACGAACAGACAACCTAATCTCTATAACGGTTCCGTTTTTCCTTCCGAAACATACAATTCCCCCACAAAAAAAAAAAAAAAATATTGCACTTGTTAACTTATGCAGGTGCATAACTAACAAGCTAAGATTCTTCTTTATTGAATTTGGCAACGATGTTATTTGTCATTTCATCAAAAGTAATTTTACTGCTTTCGGCTGAAGTTTACAGTAGGAAACCTCACTGTAAAAAAATAGCCTGAAGTTCTAACTTACAATCTCTAATTACAATTCAATAAGTACAGCACTAGTCTGTTTCCTAAAAAGGTCGTCGTTTAAAACATATCAGCTGGGTGTCCTCCAGTAAATTTATTCTCCCTGGTTGGCGGAAATGTTACAGATACCTAGTCATCTTTTTTTTTAAGAGATATGAGTAGTGTTGCCAACCTAAGCACATTCCACTATATTTAATGTTGAATGCTAGTAAACATGACTGTAAGTTAGAACTTCAAGCTATTTTTTGTCTTTAATGCTTCCATTTCTGTTATACAACTTAATTGATGTTTACAAAGTGGAAACAGACTGTCAGACTGTGACAAGCCTACTGTAAGTTAGAACTTCAGGCTTTTTTTTTTAATTTTCATTGACTGACACAGATGATAATTTCAATTTAAGAATATTAATTTAAAAAATGAAGTATAAATAATTAAAGATCAAAACAAACCATGACCTACTTCAAGTTAATAAAATTAGCAAACCTTATAATTCCATCCACATGTATAAAAACCTCAGTGACAATATCAAGAAGTGTATAGAGTGGTAGACATAGCCTATAACCATTTTTATACATTACATTTGTTAAGATACTTTACAACTTCAAAGTTTTCATTCCCGGGAGTTACGCATCCACAATTTTATATTTAAAAATTATTTTCTTTGTTCAATTGAACTTTGTGTATAGATGTACCGTAAGATATGTACTACTACATACCCGGTACTATAAATTATGTTATATTATGACGAATTTTGCCATTATTGGATGAAACCGGCACATTAGGGTGAAGTAGGGCAAATATAATACAAAAATCCAAACTTTAGTGTATAACTCCTTTCAGGACAAACATATAAAAAAATCTAAAAATATGTTCTTGTGTAGTTTTTTAAGGGCTTTTACACTATATTAAGGTCAACTAATAAGTAATAACCTGTTCAAGAAAAAAAATTAAAACAGGTGTATCACATTTGCCCTTCAATTAGGGCAAATATGATACACCTGGAAGGCAAATGTGATACAGCCATGCTATTCGGGCATAGCTCACTAGATCAAACCAAGGAGGGCAATTTTTATATATATACACATGTGGTAATGTAACAACTATGCAAATTTCATTGAAATTGGACCATAAATGTGGGAGTTACAGCAAACTAAGTAAAACCGTGTCAAATGCATTTTTTTGTAAATTAAAAAGACTACATTGATTTTGGAAATATAAAAACTATGTGTTTTTAAATGACAGAAAATTTATTTGTACATATTAAAAGATCATGTGTTCAAATTTCATTAGCATAGGATGAAAAATAATAGTGTTATGAACAAATATTGAAAATGTTACGAACACATTGAAAATCTGACTTAACAAATGAAAGGATTGATATTTAAACTGAAAAAATCATCTTGTTTTTGAGTGATTTTTAACTAAAAAATCTATTAATAAACTAGCCTAGATCCATCTAAACTAAAGCTAATAGAACACAAAAATGCAGGTAATTTCAGAAAAAGTGAATAATTATTTCTATGTTGATGCATTAGATGCTAACAAATAAGAACAGTTTCAGTTATCCTACTAGGCTATAATTTTTAAACCCAACTTTGGATCATACATAAAATTATATATAAGTTATATTATAATTTTGGCTTCCATAACGTGGGCTTTTTAAGAAGTTATAAAGATAGTTTATAATTTTGGCACCACAACGTGTGGGCTATAGAAAGATATAGAAAGTTATATTTATATTTTATAGTTGAACGATTCAAAATACATTTGAGTCCTTGTAATACA
Source organism: Philaenus spumarius (assembly GCA_018207615.1). Lineage (NCBI taxonomy): Eukaryota > Metazoa > Arthropoda > Insecta > Hemiptera > Aphrophoridae > Philaenus > Philaenus spumarius. The sequence goes on from JAGFPH010000039.1 coordinate 210,717, forward strand.
AATCAGATTGATTCAATGCATCGAATCGTGAACATAGATTATTAAATATTCGTGAATTAGGACTAGGCCTATATCAAATATTTGTAGTTTCTAGTTTGATGTACAGTAAAGTGTTGTAAACATTAAGTTTTTATGTATTATTATAGAATTTTATAAGTGAAAATTGCTTGTGTTCCTGTTTTGTTAATATATATACAACATGTACAGTATTTCATTAATAAGTAGGCCTAGTTATGTTAAGTTGTAGGGATAACGGAGTCAGGCAAAAAAATATTTTTTACGTTTGCATGCGCAGTCCGATATCATTGAAAAGGTACGTTTGTCTAATATTTCCTGAGTTATGAAAATATAAAAAAATAAGCTGTGAATTGAGTTTATGTTTCAAGTGTTTATTTTGAGTTTATAGGCTATAATTAATTAACTTACATTACATTTTGTAAATTATTTGTTGTTTACAATTTAAATTTAAAAGATGTTTATAAATACAATTGAACATTACAATTACGTATAGAGCATTTTCTTGTGTTTATGTTGGCACCTCTGCCGCAATATGGCGTGGGGTCGTAACCTTTCGTCCCCTAGTTTCTGTGCTGAATATTAATTAGGCTATTCCAGCTCAATTAAAATAAATCTAAATTTTGCAGCAGGTTTATTTTCCATTTAGGCCTTCATTTTTATATTTTGCTTACAAAAAAACATTAGTTATTTTTTATCTTATTGGTTCCAGTGGAGTGTTGTTTACCTAGGTAGGCCTACTTTCTTTTGTTTATTGGAAACACAACCAAAATGGCTAAACTTTAACTTGCAATTTTATTGTTTTATTTCTATAGGCCTAATATTTGTTTCCGTAATATTTGGAGGTCACGGTAATCAAAGGCTTTTCTAAATTGTCTTCATATTATGAAAGAACAAGTTAAACTGACTAAAAACACAAAAAATATCCGCAATAAATAAATATTACTGCAAATACGAGCAAAATAATAATTTCAGACATTTTTGACACATTTACACTAAATAAAAGAATCAAATCACTTAATAATATACACCAAAAAAGATAAGCAATAAGTTGACTAAACAAAAATTAACTTTAAAGAAACCATAAAAATATAAGAGAAATTCTAAAATAATTTTATAAGACGTTTAACCTAGGTTTAAAACCCTCGGCTGATATTTCTTCTGTCAGCCTCTATCGTGATTGTGTAATAAATGACTAATAATAATGTAATACCGGTAATAATAACATGGCTGAAGATTGTCTGACGTTAAATCAAATAAGCGATTTTTGGTTTGGTACTTTTAATTTGTGATGTTGTATTTGTTTTAGATTGTTTACAATTGATTTCCCACCATCAGTGAAGTGTCTAAATTTCATTATATACAAAGGAAAAAGTGGAATTAGGCCTAACTGTTATTTTATTAAAACCTGTGGTCAACGTTTCATTCACTAGAACCTTTCATTCAGCCTATGGTTTCAGTTAAGTCTACTTAAGAATATGAAAAAAACCCACTTTATCTTCTACAAAGCCTAATTTCCAAAAACAAACTATGACAAATAGGAACAAACTGAAAGTTTTAAGGGCGCAACTTTACTATTCGTCTCTAGGCTAACCTATGGTAACAGAAATGCAAAAATAATAATTAAAAACGGTACCTAAAAGGTTCTAACCTAACCTATTTAGTAACAGTTGTTTACCTGTATTCAACTTTTAATTTAACAGTAGAATGTAAAACAACGTCGTTGTCTGCAAAAATATTAGGCTAGTCGAATAATAAAGTTATGCAGTTTTAAGATATTAACAACTCATAATAACATTAAAATATATTAAAAATAAATTACAATTTTAAATAAGTTTAGGCGGCATAAATATACTAGGCCTATACAACCCTCGGCCGATATTTTTGCAGACGACGACAATGTTTTATATATTCTACTGTCTAATGTTTTATAGTATAGGCTTAGGGCCTACTGTGACTAAAGACTATTATAAGTTAGAACTCCAGGCTATTTTTTTTGTATTCCTATATTTCTGTTGGCGTAGGGTTGTATAGTAAATTTGCGCCTTCAGGCTGTAGGCCTAATATTAACTTGGCCTAGACCATTTATTATATAAGTTAAAATACAATTTGACTCTAGTAGCCATATTATTGAAATTTAAGGTCTGTCCAAGGGCTCAAAGCAGTCATCTAAGCTTATAGGAAATTAAAGTAAAAATACAAATAGGCCTACTAGGCTAAGTTAAATTTGTTGGGTAAAGTTAGGCTGACACAAACAACTATAATAATATGACTGACTGGGCCTAGTTATTAAATTGAATGCTTCCAAGGAAAAAAATTATGAAGCATAATACACAAAACAAATAATTCACTTACCCAAAAATCGAGTAGATCCTTATCTTTTTGCAGTAATTCTTGGAAAGGTATACTGCAGTTTGCCACAAAATCGTCTGGTGGGATGGCGGCATCATGGAATACAGTCAGTCCTAAGTTGACAGCATTTTGTACCTCATGACTGAAGTATTCATTCCAAACAGGATCAAATGTTTTTGGTTTTGTGGATGACCGGTCTAAATGGTTCTCGTCGACGTCTATTGAGACGTAAGGATCTATGGGTTGGTCATCAGGCTTTCCAAACGTCATCATGTTATGTCGTTTTTGAAAATCTGTAGGTCTCAACCCGCAAGCCTCGCATATTTTCACCCGTATGGTTCCGCTGAACATTGGCGTTGTCTGACCAACAACACAATAAAAATACTTCAGCAGAACCCACAGGTCACTCACGTAACCAAATAATGCACCAACCACATAGGGAAACTAATAAAACTACTTCAAAAACACAACTTCCCTGACAGCTACGAAGGTCGACTTTGATAAAAATTCACTGCACTGTAATTAGCAATCCCAGAATGCCTTTCGTTCGATCGTACGTCACAAATCGCAGTAGATCGGATATTATTCAACATGGCGCTCATCGGCCAATTGATGTTGCGCAGTGTACGTCTAAATTTTAGGTAAGTTCTATTTAATGATTTGGACCAAATTTGATTTATTTTGTTAATTATTTTTCTAGCAACGCTAATGAAACGGTCTATTTAGGCCTAGTCGACTAGTCTAGTGTTACTTGTCTCATCAAATCACAAGGACTATTAGCAGACGACAAGAAAATAAAATTTCTGAAACCTAGCCTGCAACATAATGAATAATTTGATAAATTATTATGATTGCTATTATACTTCATAAATATTGTCATTTATCATTTAGTCAAATAAATAATTGAATGTAGGCCTATGAATTATATTTATTTTCAAGTCTTACCCCTACGCTATATAGTTTTATAAAGTTTATAGCCTACTCTTGCCATTGTTTACCATTTTTACAAGGAACATAATTTAAGTTATTTTTTCTTTGTAAAAACACCCCTAAAGAATTTCTTTGGTAAAAATAGAAAATGTTAATTGATTGTCACGTTGATTATATAACTTTATTTGTTTTCAGAATCGATTAACTTATGTATAAATAGGTTAATTAGGCGAAATTTTACATTACGACCCTATGAGGCATGCCATATTGCGGCAGAGATGGCAATGTACATGCAATAAAATGCTCTAAAGTGTAATTATTGTAGTATTCAGTTCTATTTCTAAATGTCTTTAAATGAAAACTGAAAATATGTTTAACAATAGGCCTAGGCCTATTTAAGTTAATGTAATTTATTATAAAACAAAAAACTTTTAACTTAATTAAACTCAATTCCCAACTTATTTAACTCTGGAAATATTAGACGTATCTTTTCAATGAAATCGGACTGCACATAATATCGTAAATAAACATGATTGCAGGACTCCACTATTCCTACAACTTAACATCACTTAATAAAATAAATATAAGTTAGGCCTATTATAACGGGCAGCAAGGGTCCTTTACACAAAACAGGAACACACACGATTTTCACTTTATAAAATTCTGTAAATCATAAATAGGCCTTCTTAATGTTTGCCATACTTTACAACAAACTACGAACAAACCACAAACTCTTATATTGGACAGACAGGCCGTTTATTCAAAACAAGATTATCAGAATATATATATTCCGAAACCCACTCTTGAAACACAAAAATCTAAATTTTGACAAGATGTTCTGGTAATTGTTTACTATTAGCCTAATTTGTCAGAAGCAAACCTTCCCATATTAGGTTATTTTATTGGTAATGGACTGCAAACGACAAATAAACATGTTTGAAGAGCCGAAACAACATGATGTAGCAGAAATTAAAGCATTAAACAAAAACTAGTCTGAGGTTCTAACTTATAGCCTATAGTCACAGTATGTTTGCCATAACGGCGACGTAACAACTGATTATAACCGCCTGCCTCTGACCTGCACTTTTAAAAAACCTATTCGCTGCAAAACAATTTAATTGATGTTACTACTTATACCAGGTGTCTTAAAAGGCCCCCCCTATCATTTTTTTTTTATTAATGGAAATAGACAGATTTGCTTTGGGTATTGTTAACATGACCAAAAATGGAGTTTTTTGGTGTGTCATAAATTTCAACCCCTCCCCCATTGAGTGACACCTCATTTTAAAGGCCTTGATAAAAGAAGAAGATTGTCACAAAGCGGAGGTCTGTATGTTGACTATCCAACACAATGGCCAATCAAAGTTTCAATTTTTCCTCATTTAAATAACATTAAAATGTTAAAGATGATACATCTGTTATTTTTTACAAGAGTTTAATCTGATAGATCACTCAATCTAAGTTATAAAACATAGTAGGCCTAATTAGTATAAAAACAGTAAAGTTAAGCCCTCTGGATTTCCCAGATTCTAAAGTTTACTACAGATCTAGCAAACTAGGAGTGTGTTTGGCCTAATGTCATCCCTTCTACTTATCCTTAAACCTGCCTTGGCGGTACAACCAATTCCACAAAAAACACAAATAACATTTCTGAGAAAATGGACAGTGTCTTGTATTCTTATAACTTTACCTACTTGCTTACAACATTTATATAAAAAAGTATTTCACCTTTTAGAGAAAACTATGACAAATCTCTATAAGAAAGGTTTTGTTTCATTTAAAAAAATTATTGAATGTTATAACTGTGATGTAAAATTTTACAAAGTTTTTTATAAAATAAAATGTTCAAATTTTTGTATTTTAAGTCAAAAAGATAACTTTTTGCGAGAAAGTTGTTGATAATTAGTGGAATTAACTTTTTTATTTGAAACAATTTTCTGAACATGACCCTTTGTTTAGTCAGGAATAAAAAAATTCATAGAAATATGAATTTGTTTTTTTCAAATTTGGTAGGTAGCCATTTTCCAATATGGCGGACAACTTTGAAATTTCTTGTGGAAAGCCCTATTTTTTATGACGGATGTGGAGTTTTTTGGTATTATTTTGATAAACTTAACCGTTTAGCCGCTAGGAGCGCTGAAAGTTTCAGATAGGCTACTCTTATTTCAGCAATTTTTTTTAAGAGGCATTTTTTACCATTTGCAAACAATATTAACTCAGATTGCAATATTTTTTACAATGGAAATAGGCTACTTTATTTTATACAAAAACGTACTTTGTTTTATTACTCATATACAAATACAAACAACTTCAGACCTTATAAGAAGGTTGTTTTGACTGAAATAGTAAACTTGTAAACATAACCCCAAAGTATAATGTAGGCTAGATTTTGATAAAGCATTACAGATGAAGATTACAGCGAAATCAGCTGTTATATGTCTGAAACGGGGTTTATTGTTGACAGCTATTGTAAAATTATTTAAAAACATCGTTTTATTCAATAAAACAAAGTCAACGTTTGAATTCTTACCTCTCTGGTTTCAATAATGTGAAGTAACGGCTGTAACCGTCTTGCTATTGTAATTGTTGCAACTCAGCTGTGCGCTTTCTTGTTTCTTTCTGTTTAACATTTTATTTTAGGATACATTTCAACTAACTCGTTACAGACCAGTGAGTTGCCTAGTTCTGTGTTTATTTGATTTAGTAAAACAACAAAATGGATCGTCCAAACCACGGAAAGATTGATATGTTGGAGATCTACTTCCTTTGTGCTAAGAATTGTAAGTTAGCTGTTGCTACTTATCAATAAAGGTATCCTAATAGGTCTACTGTTAACCATAGAAGTTTTAAAAAACTTGTTAACAATTTAACATCAAATCGATAATTTATAAAAAAAAGACAGCGCCGCAACTCTGCTTTGATTGAAGAAACTGAAACACTAGTTTTAGTTTATTTTGAGGCTCACTAGAAATGCAATAAGAGATGCTTCTCGTGAACTTGAAATGAATTGAAACAGTTCGTAAAATACTGCACAAATTTAAATATCATGCTTATAAGCTTAGTGTTCACCAGGTGATGAAGGAAGAAGAATTGCATTTTGCGGATGGATACTCGAAGAGGCAGCAAACGATCCTGAATTTTTGTCAAAAATCATCTGGAGACAGATGAATCAAATTTTTCAAATAATGGAATGATGAACAAAAAGAACAAAATCACTTTTGGTCAAGAGAAACCCTTTGATTTTTACTGAGGGTCAAAATCAGATTTAATTTCCCACTAACTGTTGGGTGGCTCTATTGAATAATAGGGGTTTGCAGTGCACTTTTATCAAGGGACTTTGACGGGGCTTCGTTATGTTCAAATCCTGGAAGAGATTTTGTTAGAAAACCTAGAAAACATCCCATTGGATGCAAGGATGAGACTGATTTACCAGAAAGATGGAGCGCCAGCTCACAACAGCAATGTAACTAAACAGTTTCTTGACACCCACTTCCCTAATCAGTGGATTGGCACTTCTGGTCCAATTTAGTGGCGTGCTAGATCCCCCGATCTTTCTTCATTAGATTATCATCTCTGGGGTTTTTTGAAAGTTAACTTTACAAGACACTATTCATCAGTCGAGGCAATGACCGCCAGAGTAGAAGTTATTCTTCAAACTGTTCATCACACTGTGATACATAAAGCAACACAGGACTTGAGCAAACAAGTTCACTTGTATTTATGTTGACGGTGGCATTTTAGAGGAGATGTTTTGAATACAATTAAACATTGTACAATTGCTAATTGTTAAGAAGCTATAACAATAATAACTTCACAGTTATTATATGTTTATATATAAAAAAAAAACACCAAGAATAAAAATGCCTTAATATTGCATGTAAACTCCAAATCCATCATACAAAATAGGGGTTTCCATAAGAAATTTCAAAGTTGAACGCCATATTGGAAAATAGCGACCTAATTTGAAAAAAACCAAATTTATATTTTTACTGGTCACTGAAAAGTAGGTGGAAAGTCCCCATTTAAAGTTTCCTGTAAATCTTGTCGCTTCTGATATACCAATTGTGGCACACTTAAAATAGTCACCCTGTATATATGATGTTTAATTTGTTTTTAGCAGTAACACAAAATGTGTCTGTAGAGCATTGAGTACAGCACCTAACCTCAAAGATCCAGTTGAAGATTTAGTAATTACTGATGCTTGTGTCAAAAGACTAAACCAAATATCTCATGATGGCAGTGGACTTCGGATTATTGTTGAAGGAGGTGGTTGTTCTGGTTTTCAGTATAAATTTGATTTGGATAAAACCATTGCTGAAGATGACAGGCAAGTATATATAAAAAGTATATTTTGCAATTTTTAACATTTATAAATCAATTTATCTTATTTATAAGAGGTACAAATCCAACTTTTCCAAAGAGTATTGTAATTTTATTGAAGATTGTTCAATCCTTTAATTTGTAAAATAAATGTGTTTCTATATTTACATCATTTACAGCTACATGATCACGCACTGTCAAAAATAATTTTGAATTTACATATGGCTTACAAACTTACAATTTAAGTGTATTGAATAAAAAGTAAGCAAAATCTAGTATTAAAAAGGTTTTTCTAATCCTTTTAACTTTGGCCAGTTTACCTAATGTCTATAAGTCTACTGACACTTAAATTGATAGACACGCCATTTTGTTATTATTGTTATTAAGCTGTTGCTTATTTTTAATTCAACAGGGCCATTGCACCACTGGACTTATAATTTGCATAAAAAGTATCAATTCTTGATTTTATCTAAAGTCATTCTTCTTAAAAAAATTTGGAAAACGATTGACCCTAAAGGCCATCCCTGTAACTTCCCGCTAAGTTTAATTACAAAAGTATGATGAAAGTTTGATAAACACTAGTTTTGGAAATTTTGAACTGCCATAACTTTTGAATGAATCAACCGATTTTTATGCGATTTGCGGCAATCGATGCAGTTTTTTAAGTCCATTGAAAGAATCAACAACAAAAATTTTTCAGATGAAAAGTTTCGGAGAAATTGAGGAAAAACACTTTTTTTTATTTTCTTTCGTTCACGATATCTCGCGAATGAATCAACCGATTTTTATGCGATTTGCGGCAATCGATGCAGTTTTTCGATTCCATTGAAAGAATTGACAACAAAAATTTTTCTGATGAAAAATTTCGGAGAAATTGAGAAAAAACACTTTTTTTTATTTTCTTTCGTTCACGATATCTCACGAACGAATTAACCGATTTTGACCGGACTGGTAGCGATCAACGTCGCTTTTCAAGGTTAAAAGCTGATTAGATTTTGGAATTGATCGGTAAAGCCGTTTAAAAGTTATTCCAAAAAAACCTGATTTGAAAAATTTGTATTTCTTTGTTTTTTCGAAATTTCTCAGAACCTACTGGTCCGAATTAGTTGAAATTTTCAGGAAATCAAAGTTTCCTAGAACGCCGTTTGGTAGGATCCAATCGGTTAAGCCGTTCAAAAGTTATAAGCGGGTCACATACTTACATACATACAGGCAGGGTGACACCCTCTCGGGAGTGGTCAGGGAAGATTCCTAGGACCTCAAAACGTCGAGATCTGATGAATACTCGATTTTCGAAAAATGGGGTGAAACCAATAACTTCCCGATTTTAGAAAATTTTCAATTTTCTTAGCGGGAAGTTAAAAAATACCAACAAATAAATACAGGCTGTTTCAGAACTCTCTACCAATTATACTTCAGGTAATGTCAGGGCTCTATAACAAGGGCTAAACCGTTTTTTTGATCTCGGCACTGTGCCGCCAGTTTCACTCTGACGTCACCATGCTGATACACGCTAGCTGGTAATTTTTCAGTAATGTGTGCGCAGTCGTTAACTCGCTGTTGTAACTCGATGGAAAGGCTTCAGTAAAATAAAATTTAGATATTCTTAATCTACATAAAGTACGGATTCTAACAGTATAAAAAACTTTTATTTTAACAGGTATTTCGAATTTTAATAATTGAATATATTTGAGAATTATCACAGACTGACATGAAAAAGTTATTAAGCAAGGAATTTTTTTATTTTTGGATTACAAACAAACTTCCAGCGGGAAAGTTGTAGCCAATGAATTGATCTAAACTATCCAATTCACCGATTTGTGATAAAATGATTACATCATTATGAAATCGTTTTTTAAAGGAGGTGCTGCGCCACGACTCCCGAAGTACAGTTGTTTGATACGGGAATAACGTTTATGTACATACTGTTATTTTAAGTAAATCACTTGTCCCCAGGTAATTATGCCAGCTAGAAAAAAAGTAAGCATTTTATTTTAACATAAACTAATTATAATTTATAATTAATATTTGATATTATTGAAGAAACATTTAAGTACTCAGCAAATTAGATAACAATGAACAAATTATTTAAAAGACAGCATATTTCTTTGTTATGAAGCAATTATTTTAATTAAATATGAAGCTAATTTTTTTACGTAATAAAGATTTTTTTTTCCATCATTGATCTCTAATTTTATTTCTTTGAATGTACGTAATAATGATATTATTTTTTAAACGTTAACCTCCAACTTAACTTTTTGTGTCCACCTTAATAACATCAAATTTTAATTATAAATTCACATAACATAATTATACACTTAAAAACGAACAAAAACCTAAAATTTTATTACATCCTATTACTTTAAATGAGCAATTCTTGTATCTATCTTTGTATCTGTCGCGGATCTCGAAAACGGCTCTAACAAATTCAAAGAAATTCTGTAGTTTTGATTTTTAGTATACCCATATAATTGTATTTCGTGTAAAAACACAATTTTTTTAGAAAATCTAATTTAAAAGTTGAAAAATTTTAACATAGGGTCTTATGGGTTGCCATGTTACTATCCAAAATCAGCTGTTCATTGGATAGTTTTTAATTACAGTACAGTCTCGCTAATCCGGACTTGACGGGACCGGACCCTGTCCGGATTAGTGAAAGTCCGGATTAGACGGAAAAAGCCTAAAAAAAGCATGAAATGTAACCGTTTGTGTTTTTAGTGAGAAAACGTATTAAAACTGGTGTTTTGGTAATACAGTATACAGTAAATATCAGCGACCACAGAATTAAATAGACTAGTCAAGTCGAACGCAAGAGTGAAGCTAGTTTTAGAGTCAAATACTCACACAATATGACGGATGCAAGTCGCGAGCCGAAGGCTGGCCGCCCGTACATGTTGCCACATTACCCGCGAAACGAAGTTCGTTTTCTAACTGTTGTATGAAAGAAACTACAATAGCCAATTTTTTCAAAAAATACTTTTTAGAAAATTTAGCTTTTCAGCTACATTTCTCTCGCTTGCATGACGCACCTGCCCTAAAAACAAAATATTTTCTCGCAATGCAACTTTTTGATGTCACGAATTAAAAAGTATAAAAAAAGTTTGGACTTTATTCGATTTTTAAAGTGCAAACCATTTTTATTTTAAAATTTTGAACACACCATTAGCGTCCCACACTATTAAACTGTAAGTTTGTCAAATTTCAAAGATTTTTGAGCATTTTCAGCTATTGAAACAACAGTGTAAATAAATAGGGCGCACTGAAAATTTCACTCCAGACGTTTAACGAGAAACAAATCAAAAAGGGACTGTTGATTCGACAGACAGACAGTCTGCAGTCAGGTATAGTGCGGCGAGCTGGTGAAGTGAGTCACTTCCTTGAAATACTTTGGGACAAAAGATAATTGGCCGACCCTTTCTATCCTCGGCTGAGCTTTCTCTTCACGCTAAAAATAGCCAAAGACAAAATGAACCCTTACTATTTTCGCTCTCGGCAAACAACAATTGCGTGTACTGTACCCAGTAAAATACTGCAATTTCTAGTTTTTTTTTTTTAGGGCCGTCCGGATTAGCCGGAAGTCCGGATTATCGGAGACCGGATTAGCGAGACTGTACTGTACTGTTAAAAAACAAGCTAATTTATACTGTTTTAGCACATTGGAATTAGAATAAATTCGGCCTGATTTAACAATTTATTTTGTCAAGGTAAACTTTCCAAAGATAGATAAATTCTAATAGTCAATTTTGTAATATAGGCCTGGCTCATTTCTGAAACATAGTATTGAGGTTATGTTAATCCTGCAATAATGCTTACTATATTTAGGCCTGGTTTCAAAACTTGAGTTGACAGGAGATAGTAGAACTAGAACTAAAATTGTAATGAAAGCCTCTCATGCTTCTAAAGCATGAATTTGAGGTTATAATTAATCTTGTAATTACTGTTAATATATTTAAGCCTGGTTTCATAATTTTACAAACATATGTACAAACGAGCCAAAGATTAACGAGATTCTTTAGCGAAGCAGCCATCTGAGGCGGGGTTGTGACGCGAAGCGTCCAGGGGCAGAGCCTCTAGTTATATTGAAAAATGACAAAAGTTATCAAAATTTTTTGTAAATTACTACATAGCCAGTTCTGTGATTAGTTGTATATATAGTCATAGGAATAGTGCATAGCAAATATAATAACCATTTCATTGACTACACTTGTAAAAACTTTTATAAAAGCAATATTTTTAGTTGAAAAATTATAAGTTTTGGTGATAAAAAAACATTATGTCTTAACCTAAGTAATGATCCTAAAAAATAGTTTATAGTTTACAAATAGAGAAAGTTAGCATTTGTGGAGTGGGTAACATTTATAGTTTGTGCAAATAGGGAAGGCGGTTGGAAAAGGTTCCTACCTGCCACCAACCTCGCACACGCACGCAAACTAATGGGCTACCGACACTCATTAGTTGCGGTGTGTTACCTATTGTTAGCAGTTCTCAATACCCTAGTATTTTTTATATTGCAATTTAAAGAAAGCGTATGTTAGTGTGATTCTGATTTATTATGATCCAGTAATTATTTCTGAGCAAATAGGTACCAAACACGGCATGTATACAACAAACCATTAAAGTAAATATTAACAAGAGTTGTTTCTTGAGCAAACTTTGGTTGCTATTATAAATATTTGTTGCATTTTTATTTTTATTCAGATGCTAATAACAATGGAAAATAAAAGTGCTTTTAAACAATTGTGAAACACAATTTAATACAACCTAAAGTAGGTCTAGATAGAATTGTGTACATTTAAACATAAAAATGGTTATTATAAACTATTTTTGTCTAAACTTACAAAGTAAAATTTTACAATAAAATCACAACTGACACTCAAACACATGTTATCACCACGAAGATACTGCTTAAACTAATCACTTTTAAAGACTTTGGGAAATGGTTAAGTGCGGAAATAAACTGATCTAGTTTTAAGGACAAACATGTTTGAAATCTTCTAAGAAACGATGTCCCTAGTACCATTAGGGATGCATTGTCCACTGTGAATACACACTCATTGAACTACTTTGTTCATTCTATATACCCTAACAAAAGTGTCAGACCAAGTGTGTTTACCTCTTTCATTGACTCGAATAAGTTTTGCACTATTCAATGGCAAAATTTACAACTGCAATAACATAACACTTACGGAAAATAAAAGTGCATTGTTAAAAATATAAAATATCCTCTCAAAGAACTCGTTCAAAAATATAAATAACATTATATTTATAGCAACAAAGTCCGCTTAGTAAACTGATAATTTTAAAGTTATTTTAATGGATAGTCGTATACACGCCGTGTTTGGTATCTATTTGCTTAGAATTAATTACTGAATCATAATAATTCAGAATCACAATCATGCTAATATATAAGTTAACTTTAAAATGTAATATAAAAACTCTATTTTATGGAGTACAATTCCCAATTGGTGACGAACCGATCCTAATGAGGGTTGGTCATAATCTCCTGCGCTTGTGTGTGTGGGACGGTCGAGAAAGACCGACCGCCTTCCCAGTTTGCACAAACTGTAGATGTCGGCTGGCAGGTTTTCAAAAAGTGTCATTTAATACGTTCTTAGGTTCTCCACAATTTGTTACTGGCTATTTTTTTGTATTCAATTATTCAATTGTTTTTCATACAAAATATGTAGATGACAAAAGCACAGCCACGTCTATCACAATTATTATCTTCGTCATAGTGAATATAGAGGTAATTTATAACGTAAGTATCATAGAGGTGTAAACAGAACAGTTCTTATGCATTAACCTCGCCTTTTCTACCCACGTAATCTAAAACAAATCAAATTTTAAAACTGAAAAATTCAGACATTATCACTTTATTAAAAACCTTTAGTGACAATTATTATGAGTCATGATAAATTAATAACATTTTAAACTATATCAGAAAATCTGTTTATAATTGCATGAAGAGCTCAAAATAATATTCAAACTAATGAAATATTTCTAACCATGCCCACCCTAATTTTTATAAATTTAAAGTGATTTTTATTAGCGACTGAATATTATTATTTCTAAAAATAACATCATGGAACACAATTCTCACAAAATATGTTCAGTTGTGTTAGGGTTGGCAAATTTCGGCCCTTCTGTCCAGGTTCAAAACATGAATAACACTATTCGTTCATTTTGGTTGGGTTGATTTCAATGAATGATTAATGCACTCGGTAGTTCAGTGGTAACAAAACTTTACTTGCCCAGAATCATTTACAATTTAAATATATCAACTATCTTATCGCTACACATTCTTACTGATTGTTGGCTTAAAAGACAGACCGCTCTAGATACCAGTTCTTTGTTACAACGCATAAACTCTGGCCTATACCCTTGTTAACAGACCCAAATGTGGTTGTATGTGATCTATTAGCTCACCTTGTCTGTACGCTGGTAGAGAACCCCGTAGACTTTATCAGCGTCTCCCGTTATCTCCGTGTCCCGTTGTCCAATGTTCGACCCTCGTCGATAAGCAGCGATCTGTTCGAGACCCCCGGTATCTATCTCGGCACTAGCCTTTCGACCATTTCACACTGGTCCAGTTTCTAGGTCAGGATCAACCTTATATAGTAGAACTTCCTCTTGTTTAAACGGCCTACATATTGCATGTTTTGGTAACGTCAGGCATTTCTACAATTTCCTGTAGTAAGTTGTAACTACACTTCCCATTTCAGCGCTCTGTCTTTTTTTTACCACAAGTTGTCAACCATGTTTCAACGACAGTCGTCAACCTCAGTGACACTTGAGCTTCAACTAAATTATAAATTACTTTTACTTATAATTTAGTTGCAAGAACAATGTCATTTAGGCGACGTCTTTGTCATTTAAACGCATTTGACAATTAAAAGTATTTTTCTGAGAAATGTGTTCTGTGTTTTTGTTTTTAGAAATAATATTTTCTTACGAGTCAAACTTGATTATATTTATGAATTTTATTCGTTTTTCCATCTACTTTTAGAATATCAAGAAAGTATCTTTACCTATGTATCCTCTTCTTTATAATGCATACATACAAGCTGGAGAATTGCTGCTTATAGATTTCCAACTAAATAAACTTAGGTGATTTGAAGGGTTAGTGCAATTTTGAAAAAATGATTAATTCAAAATTGTATGTACATTAATTTCGTATAAGGTAATGTTTGTGAAGGGCTTCATATTTTATTTAAATTTTTGGAAAATACTATTAGAAACATTTTTTATGCCTTTCTAACCCCTTTCCACTTCAACTAAACCCAGTGCGGAAAGCTGGGTTTTCACCACTTTTTACTGGAAGATAATGAATAATTCGTGACAGATATCAAATTTTTGTTTTAGATTTTGACCTTAATTTCTAACTTTACTGTACTATTAGAAAATTTTTCAATATTTTGTTTTATCAATCAGTAATAGGCCTCACATTATTTTCTATACATAACTTCTTAAAAATTGATAGCAAAATTGACATTTCATTTTAAATAATGTAATTCTTAGTGCTTTAAAACTATTTTAAAGTTAAATCATTTACTTCTTTTACAGGATATTTGAAAAAAGTGGAGCTAAGGTGATAATTGATAATACATCTTTAGATTTCATCAAGGGATCGACTGTTGATTTTCACCAAGAGTTAATAAAGTCATCATTTCGTATTGTTAATAATCCCCAAGCTGAACAAGGTTGCTCATGTGGTGCTTCATTTTCAATCAAAGTCGACTGAATTATAATGGTTAATTATAAATTCAACAGCTCATTACTGTTCCTTATTATTTATACTTTATAGTAAAAGTATAACAATACATTATTTTAGTTTATTTATTTTTAGATTCTACATGTACCTGTAAATAATATTGAGATTAAATTTTTTAAGTAGTTGAAAGTTGTTAATTTCTTAATAAGCCCATGATGTCAAATCATTGAAAAATCATGAACCTGTATTTAAATAAGAATCATCTTTAAATGTATAGAAAAAGACTTTGCTGAAATAGAATTTTGATTTCTAGAAACATAAGAATTTTCATATTTTTATGCCTGTAGTCTTACTGGATTGTTCGAAAGCATCGCAAAGAAAAGAATAAAAGGGGGAAAAGTAATTATAACATAACTGTTGTAATACAAATTTAACTACAGTAACAGTTCAAAATATACTTTACAAAGATTTACAAACCTAAACATTTTGTAAATAATTGATTAATGTAGGAGTTTACCTGAATCCTTACTTAAGAAGGTTTATGCAAGACCATTTCATTCATTATCAAGCAGGGCGGTCGCCCTGCCGCCAAGCTTAAAAAAAAAATAAACGCCCAAAACAACGAACGCGCGAAACGAACTGGCGGCAGGGAACCGACTGCTTATACTACCGAAGTACAACAAACGGCGTTTTGACGTTGTTCATATTCAAAAACTACGAAACCGACATCAATGAAATTTATAACATTTGTTGTCTGGACGAATACAAGTCGAATGAGACCAGAACAACATTTCTAGGTGAAAAATTCGCGGAGATATGAGGCGCTGAAAATGACGTTTATGACACGTTTTCGTAAACTTCTTCTCCTTCAGCTATACATATTAAAACAAAGGAACTACCAAACGGATTTCGATGAAACTTGGTATGTAGGTGTATTTCGACGAAAAAACAATATGGAAAATAGAATCTTTTAGAAAAAACGTCATTTGACCCGTTTTATCGCAATTTCAAAATTTTGAACCCCCCCAAAGTGCTCAAAAAGTTTGGGTCAAGAGATGTAACATACAAAAGGCACTTCTGCAATGCAAACGTGATCTCCATACCAAGTTTCAGCAAAATCCGTTCATATGGGGAGGCTGTAGCCGTGTCTAAAGATTTTGATATGGCCCCAATCGATAATATCGATATGATTGATCGATATATAAAATTTGTTGTCTGAAAGAATACCTTTCGAATGAGACCAAGAAGAATGTTGTAGGTTTAAAATTCGCGGAGATATTACGCGTTGAAAATACTATGCAGAACAGATGATTGGAGGTCTCATATTGATTATAGAAAACTACCAAACGGATTTTGATTTTTATTTCGACAAAACTTGGTCTGTAGGTGTATTTTGACGCATAATAATAAATATTTTTATTAAAAAAAAACATGTGATATAAAACCGAAAAAAACTTCAAAAAAGTAAAAAAACGCCAACCTTAAAAAAAAAAATAAAATAAAATCATTCAATCACAAAAAAAAGGTGTATAAGAGAAAAAATTTTTTAAATGAGAAAAACCACAAAGTACAATGATATCAAATGAAATGGCCAAGCTACTTTTACATCTACAATCCCTTTCACACCTCTCCCCTTCATTTCCTCCACCCATTCACTGGACCTGAAAACTTTTCAAACACCGAAACCTGAAAAAAAAACTGGAAACGAAAAAAAAAATTTAAACCTTGACGGCGTGTGTAATGTGTATAGTGCAATACTTATTTATGTACTTGTTTATGTATCTGCTGCACGAGCCGCCAAGCTTTTAAAATTTTTTGTTTGTTTCCAGTTTTTTTTCAGGTTTCGGTGTTTGAAAAGTTTTCAGGTTCAGTGAATGGGTGGAGGAAATGAAGGGGAGAGGTGTGAAAGGGATTGTAGATTGTAGATGTAAAAGTAGCTTGGCCATTTCATTTAATATCATTGTACTTTGTGGTTTTTCTCATTTAAAAAAAATTTTCTCTTATACACCTTTTTTTGTCATTGAATGATTTTATTTTAATTTTTTTTTTTTAAGGTTGGCGTTTTTTTACTTTTTTGAAGTTTTTTTCGGTTAATAAGTTTCTGTGGCCTCAATTATTTACGATTAATCTCAAACTTTAAAGCATTAGTGTGGTGGTGCCCCTACTTGTAGTGACATCAATTTTGCTCAAATTTGTCTATTAAAAGGAACAATTGTTAGCATAACCAACTATGGTTTTCGCCAGAAAAACAACATGCCTCTTAAAGTTTGTAGAGGGCAACTTTACTTTTGAACTGTCAAAAACATTCCTCAAAAATGCATGAGAATTTTCGCTAATCCATATTCTACAGTTATGAGTGTTAACAGTTATGATGTAAAATGTGGCCTCATCGCTCAAAATCAAGCTGTACAGGAATATCATGTCCTATTCAATCCAATATTCCTGCAGAGAAATGCTTCTTGTACCATGGTAAGTTTTTAAGCATTGAAGAATATAAACAGTTTTTTAAATAAATGCCAAACTGTCATATACATTATAATACCAGCTTCAGTAAAAGAGGCTTGTCTTGTTAATTTCTTTATGGCCTTGCCTCCAACTTGTTCAGTAGCAACATGAGATACTTGCTGCAAGAAACTAGAAGATTTGTTATGTTTCATCACATTGATTGTGAAGAAAGAATACACACACCTCTCACAGATTTTGGAAAAGTTATCTTATATTAAATCTTGTCTAAAAATATTTTGTTAAACATACAACCAAATAATGAATGATACTTAGTGGTTTAATAAATGGAGATAAAGATAAAAGTTAATACAGTATTACTTTCATTGGCAAGTCTTAATTATTCACAAAATAAGGAAGAACTTAACATAATTAAGTTGGTTATTCGTGATATAAGTTTTTCTTTTTTTAAATAAAGGCCCCACTTGTTGGGCGTCAAATTTATAAAAGTATTTCTATTTCTTTATTGAACAATGTTAAATAATATTGTCTTTCTTGTTTTACAACTTTATAATTCTTTTATTAACAGTTATTTTATCTTTACAATATATTTACAATTTTATTTATGTTTCTATTAAATAAAATATAGAGCATTTAATACAATGGGTCAATTAAATTATTACTTATAGTTTTATAATATTTCTTTAATAATATCTTATATCTCGGGTCTATTTTAGTTTGTGGCTTATTTATTAAATGTGCAGTTTACTATTTTAACATTATTTATCTTATGTTCTAAATTGTGTCTAAAATATTAAAAGGTTTGAAAGTTAATTTTATGCTGATGTTAATAACGTGATAAGTTCAATTTGAAAAGTTCACTTTAAGAAAATATAAGGCTGGATATTACCTTTAATTAGGTTTAACTTGTTTATATTCTTCAGGTGGTTTCTGGTTTACTATTCTGTTTACAATCAAAACTGCCACTTAATCTCTTGTCCGTTCACTCTGTCCATTAGGCATTAGGCTTGTATTTAAAACTTATAATTATTTGCTAAATCTTGTTTTCGCCGTTTTTACATCACTTATACTTTTTCGTATTATTAATTTTGAGATATTCGTTTACTTATATTACACTGTTTTATATTGTCACTGCCTTTTTAGCAGTAATCGATTTATCGTTCACATTCACTTTGGTTCTTTTCAGACTTAAATTCCCAAACCTCAGCTGTGCTGGTATTTACAGTTTGTTATTTCAAAAGTTAATTTATACAATCGCAATTATTTTTTATATATATATTATCTTAATTTAACTATACATTATGCTATTTTATACATTCAAACTAATTGTCTGCACGTTTAATAAATTTAACATTATTAACAGTTGTGAAAATGCGATCGAATCTCAATTTGAGGTTATGCTCTAACTGTTGTTAATAAACATTATTATAAGAAAAAAGGTATAGGTTTAAATTTAAGAAAAGTAGGTTAATTTTAATTTAGTTCTTTATAATTACTTTTATTGTTTTAACATTTTAAAATTTATATATCCTGCTAGGCTAGGCCTAACTCCTTCATTTAAAAAAAAATAATGAAAACTTCACATTACATAAAATTAAATCAAATCTCACTCATTTAAATGTTACAACTAACTGTCCCCCAAATTAAAAATTTTTCTTTTCAAGAAATGTATTTGTCTTTGATTCCCTTGCTTGTATTATCAACATTTTACTTATTAAATTCAACTTTATTACGCATTTATTTAACTGAAAAATCAACAATGTCATCTTAATGCATATTAAAAATAAAATATTCACCTATTGTCGTCTATTTTACATTATGTTTTTAAATATTCATTTAAATTAATTATTTCAGTTACTCATCTATGAAACCACAGTTACATCCTACATTATTTTGTAGGTTAAAATTTAGAACTACAAATACAATAGTATTAAAACTAATATTAAGCTGTAAGGTAAATTAAATTTATGAAAAAAAAGAATCAATGTTTATAGATATAAGGTAGGGACACACATGACCGCACCGTACCACAGCCTTGTGATGGCCAACACACGGCAGGGGAATAATCTAATGGAAACACGGCCCACCCCCTGTACGGTATGTTAGGAATATTTCATACGTTTCCATTAGATATTCGTCTAAAACTTTTGGCATTTTAGGGCAAATTCCATTTAATCCTGACAGGGCATGGTCCCATCTAGTTCAGATTAGCGGTACTCTACTGTAGCTTTATTTTATAGAAGTGTTTAACTAACATATTTGATGATACATATAAAAAAAATTTCTTCAGAAGTTACACATTTTATAATATTGTAGAATATGATTTGTTGAATAAAAAGTTTATAAGGATATCTTTTCATTTAGCTTTATGCTAAATTTGTTCAATTTGAAGGTCCACTTGTAACTTAATTGTTACAAAATGTAATAATAATATCTTCTTTATTTAATAGCCCCACGTTGGGAAAAAGTTCAAAAATAAAAAAAATATGTTTTAAATCAAAATAAAAATGCTATATGTGGATTATCTAATAACCATTAATATCTCTTCAACACCTCCTTTACCTATTTACCTTAAAAACAAAAAAAAATCGTCGCTCATGTACTCCTTAAAATTGCTTATGCACCTCCTAGGCCTATTGCCTCACCTCAATAATAATCATCGCCCACCTTAACGCTTCATAACATCTTTCTTTCAACTTCAACGTAGAACAATATTAATATTTCACCTTACTTCAACTCATCTTATTATTATAACCTTAAAGCTCACCTTATTTAAATTCACCTTAAAAATCACCTTCACTTGACTCCCATAATCTCAATAATAAATAAAAATATAATAATCATGATGATTTGCGATAATCCACATATAACCCTACTTATGCTCTATTTGCATATATTCATTTATAATTACTAATCACTGAAAGATACTTGTTAATTAACTCTATTTTCTTAGGGGTGGGAACTTGGCTGATTAAAGTAATGGCAAAATGGACACACGTGGCTATATAAAGAAATTCAAGGCATTGCGGCAAGACAACAATTATTTACTCAAACATGATAAAAAATTGATATTTACAACAAATAAGAAACATAAACATAGTGGTACATATATCTACAAACAACTCAAGAAATTATCTACAATTATGCAAAGTTTTGTGAACCATATCTTAAGTGATGACGCAATAAAAGTCAAAAGAAGTTAGCTTTTTTAAAAAAATAAAAAATTCTACGTTTGCAGACTAAAGAAATGTCTTATGGCCATTATTACTTACAGTTTTATTTATTATATTCGTCGCACTGTCCGTTACCTAGGATTTTTTCGTCGATTTCACAATTCACCTCTGAAGCCTACCTCACACAAGTTCCAACAAAGCACATCGAAAGAATATCCGTCGATAAACAACCAATCCTACATGATCAGCTTAATATTTTTAATCACGCCACCTCCAAAGCACATTTACTTTACATTTTGACTAACTTGTCACTACTTTTTCAAAGAAAATCACATTTTTCTTGCGACAACACACGCCGGCTTCATTCAACAAACATAAGCTATGTCGCCATCTTGATCCCCTCTACTGCTTCTAGAATGTTCTGTTTCGTACGCATTCGCTAGGCTACCTGATCTTCGTCACGTACACAAGTTGTTTTCCTCTCTCTCTGTTCATTGCATCCATGATCACTGTACATACTTTCATATTAAGTTCTCGATTCATGTTAAATTGTGCTCTGTACTGTTGTTATATTCTTTTTATTTATTTATTTATCGAACTGTTTATAATTTCGACTACCGTTTTATTATTCGCGTATAACGCACTACTTTTTGAAATAAAGTTTTTATATAGTTCTCACATTCTACACACGATCATATTTTAATATATATTTTTTAAGTCTGCTTTTGTTTTTCCTATTTTTTTTTTTAAGTCTGCTTTTATGTTTTATTATTTGTTTATATATATAAAAAATGATTCTACTGTAATTATCTTGCGTCATTAAGAAATATATTTATATGAAAAAATTAAATGATTAGTATTATTTATGTATTGCGTCATTTATTCATTTAGACCAAATCTCTATTCCTTTAGTCACTATAGGAAACAGCTGATTCATATCTTATTTTATTAATTTCTCTGTGACATGGACATAAGTGTTACACACTAATAAAAAAATATATACTTTTGTGTGAAACTCCTATTATTTATATGTGTTCAACTTGTTAATAATTTTGTATATATGCGCTACATTAAACAGAACATGTTGAAAACATTTTCAAATATGTTCAATTACAACTTTTCTTTGAAAAATTGTGTTATTTTGTTACAACTTACCTTAGAACTATTTTTTAAATAATGAAAGCTACAGTCACGTACGTGCGACACTTGGACTATAACAAAAAAACTTATTATTTTGAATGACATAGACTAAATGTCGCGTATATGCAACGACTTGAAAAAGCCAAAAACAGTAAAAAAACAAAAATATGCATTGTTTGAACATACCTTTTAGGTTATTAAAAAGTACATTAACTTACTTGAAGAAAGTCGTACTCATGGCCTGTGGCATATGTCACAACTGTTTGTCCCAGTCTATGTATATAGTAGGATATATATATGTTATTGTATATAGTGTCACGATAGTCTATGGTAATGAACCGAGCGACGCATATACGAGGTGTGGCTAGAAAATAATGAGACTGGTTTCTGTGAGACAAACGGCGCGAGCCTTAAGGTCAAACACCATATTGTCGAGTCGCCTAATATCCCCTCCACATTTCAGCCGGTTTGACAACACTAGCTTGCTCAGTTGGGCCATAGCCTTCGTTCGTGTTAGACCGTGTATCTGCTGCTCGTCGGAAAAATGGTAGGCGTTTTAATTGAGCCAACGTGTTAAAATTTTTAGTGAAACTCGGTAAATCCGCAAGAGAGACCTATTCTCTCCTACAACAATTATATGGGGATGAATGTATGATACGTACACGGGTTTTTGAGTGGCATAAATGTTTCAAAGAAGGGCGAGAAGCTATCAAAGATGATCTACGCCCAGAACATGTTCAACTTCGAAAATGGATGAATACATTGAGAAAATAGGCAACCTCATCCGTCAAGATCACCGTTTAAGTATCCATGCAGTTACCGAGACTGTAGGAATTGACACAGAATCAGTTCGACATATATTACATGAACATTTCAACATGAGAAAAGTGTGAACTGATATCTTCAACATCAAACATCAAGATATTTCTGAAAACATCAAGAAAGATCCTAAACTGTTGGAAAGAGTAATTACGTGTGACGAATCACGGTTTAGTATTTATGACCCAGAAACTAAGCGACAATCAATGCACTAGAAGAGTCCACATTCACCAAGACTGAAGAAAGCTCGAATGTCCAAATCAAAATTCAAGGCCATGATGATTGTTTTTTCGACATCCATGGAATTCTATATGTAAATTAGGATACTGAAGGTCAAACAATGAATAAAGAATATTATGATGAGGTTCTAGCTACTCTCCGTGAGCGAGTAAGAAGAAAACGACCAGAGTTGTTGAAGAACAAGTCGTGGATTCTTCAGCCCACACTGCACTGACTGTTAAGTCATTTTTGGCCAAGCATGGGATCCCTGTGTTGGAACATTCACCCTGCTCATCAGACCTAGCTCCGTGTGACTTTTTTATGTTTCCGAAAATGAAGGAAGCTTTTAAAGGAACCAGGTTTGATACAATGGAAGCTGTGAAGGAAAAAGCGATGGAGACCAGAACATGCTTTCAGAAAATTACTTAAAACACTGTGAAACGGTGAAAAAATTGAATGGAAAGGTGTAGGGATAGTGGAAGGGAGCACATTGAAGTTGGATAAATTGAAAGTTGTAAAAGAAAACTAATAGAAAGAGTTACACCAAAAATCCAGTCATACTTTGTATGTGACGCTTGGTAGTGAATGTGTTAAAGTAAAGAGAATAAGCTAGTTATAAAAACAGTAAATAAATGTTAGAGAGTATTCAAGCAATGTTGTGTAAAAGTGTTATTTTACTGGCCATTGCAATGTTACAGTACATTTTCACTACTTTTAAACCCCTCTTTTTATCTCCCCACCCCAAATCTAACTTTTTTCTCTATAATACTATTTGAGTTATAGTTATAATATAATAATTATTTACTTTGACAGAGGTTCAATATTAATATCAAGTTTCATAACCTATTATCACATAGTTTTATTATTATTAACTTCATGTTATAATAAGATACATGGTAATATACAATATAATTATATGATTCATAATTTACGGTTAAATTACTACAAGTTTAAAATTTGATACAAATTACATATTTAAATATTATAATTGTTGCACTATACACATTTGAAGGCAAAGGAATAAATCAATTCTGTTCAAGCTTCTATCCATTACAAGCAGTGGCCGAAACAAATTTTCATTTTTTGCCTTTTTTGCTATTCTGTAAAAAAAAATAACATTTACCATACAGAGGTTCTAGAGAAAATACATATTGGAACATAACAAATAGCATATTGTATTAATAAATTTAAGTGTTGGGATGTATGGATAAAAGAGGACGCAAATTAAAAAATATATGAATTAATAAGGTATTACCCGCAACCTTACAAATTATAATTGTTACCTAAACAAATTATTACTTCAATATTTTCAGAAAAATTATAAATTTCCAAATCCACCCTCCAAGATGCACCCAAAGATCGCAAGACTACATATTGTTTAACTAGTTCAATAGTTTTTATGTTCTCAAATATTTTTTGTAAGACAAAATTTTAAAAAATATCATGCTGTAGAAAGTATAATGAAGTAAATACTGCATTTACTACTAAATACAAGTGAGAGTCTGCAATTCTGGCACAGAATGAATAGAAAAACAAGAAAAGGTGAACAAACCAAATACACAAAGAAAAAAAACTTAGCTCAATCTAAAGGAACAGCTAGATTTTGAAGTTCCCATTTACTCCTACAAGCTAGGAATTAACCAAATTATTTGCTCTTTGAACTAAGGGTTGCAGTTATCAAAAACAAGTTTAACACAATAATAGATTTGGTAATGTTTAGAAGATTTACAAAATTTTGAATAGGCTTGATATTGTCTCTACTAAGAGAGTACATTTTTGGTTCTGCGACCTCATTCATGTCACCTTGCAATAAGGGTAGATCAAATCACAAATTGTTTCAGACAAACTTTTTAGATAATATTTGGAAGGATTACAATAACTTTGAACAGATATGATACTGTACTTACTAAACAGATCATATCACAAATTGTTTCTGACAAAGGTTTTAGATAATATTTGGAAGGATTACAATAACTTTGAACAGATATGATTCTGTACTTGCTAAACAGGTCATATCACAAATTATTTCTGACAAAGGTTTTAGATAGTATTTGGAAGGATTACAATAACTTTGAACAGATATGATACTGCACTTACTAAACAGGTCATATCACAAATTGTTTCTGACAAAGGTTTTAGATAATATTTAAAAAGGATTACAATAACTTTGAACAGATATGATACTGTACTTCTAAACGGATTATGAATTTGTATGTCCTTTGATACCATTGTTTCCATCCCTTGAGTTAATAGTAGTTATTTACAAAAAAAAGTATAACAGAAATTGTTGGAAGTACTCTTAGCAGGTACAATGAATGTAATATTTGTTTATAAATATTAAGAGAGTCATAGTAATTTTCTTCTATAGGATGTCGGCTTGAACAAACCAATTATTAGAGATAACCTAACTACTATCCTTCCCCATCAGATTGTTTTGACAGTTACACCATCCGATAGGGAATTAAAAGGGCTCCAAAAAAAGGTGTCAACATGTTTTGTTAAATGTACGTTGTTGAAATTATCAAACCACCGCCAATTTGAAACGCATGATTGGATATAACCGTTTATTTTTCTTAAAATAGACCATTGTTAGGTTAAACTTCATGTCTAGTTTTAACTCAATCGGTCAAATCGTTCTCTAGATATTAATTATTTTTTTAAAGAAACAAAATATCTGGAAAACGAAGTGTTTTTGGAAAAAAATGTTATTCCCAATTTTCTCTTTCTTTTGACCCATAGAACCATTTCCTGAAGTTTGGAATTTTACTTACGTAACATCCTGAATATTAGATACATAAATAAATACAGTTTGTTTCACAAAGAAATGGAAAGAATCCATGTGTTCCCCAGCCACTATTTTGTTTTCAACCATTGTATATTTTTTCTAATTTATAATTAAAAGATTTGAAATATAAATCATTGTAGAGATTTAATGACTGTGAAAGAAATGATAATCATTCTGAATTAGTTATCATTACAAAAATTAGGAATACAAATTTGAACTCTCGTAGCTTGTTATTAATGGTGATAGGCAAACTAAAGATTTATCTTGATTTGAAGTGTTACAAAATAAACATACATTCTTATTTACAAACGTTCATAAAAAATATACTAACCTTATTACTAATTTGGTATTCTAAATTATCAATAGTTTCTTTTTGTTGAGCAAGTCGCTCATTCATATTAGCAAGGTGATCGGACATTGTACTGAGTTGGGTTTCATAGTTGCTCGATGTAATTGACACTTCTTCCTGTAGTTGTGTTACTTTTTCCCTTGCTTCTAATAGAGCTTGTTCTGCTTTTCCACATGACTCTATACTTATTTCCAGACGCCGTGCTAATGCATGGTTCTAACATAGAAACATTTACAGGTTCATCAAAAATATGAAAGAAATTGTGTTACACTTCGTAAATTTTATAAGATTAAAAGTAAAATAATGTATTAAAACTATGATCGCTAGATATACAAGCAGAGTCAGTACCTAAAAACTGTGCCATTTATAATAACCATTTTTAGCAAAATGTTCAAAATTTATCTTAAGCGATGTTTACACTGTTGTTGGGGCCACGGATTAAGACAGACATGGATTTAAGGAAATTTCTTAATATCTGGCCATGTACAGCCACGCCAAATGTTAACGGCACAGCTACGTAAAGATCAAGCAAACACCATACACTTTCATTTCCCAAGCCTCTTTGAACTAACCACACTTAGTTGATTTAAAGTTTGCCACTTGAGGAAAGGTGTACGGCAAGGTTTAAGGTAAGGTTTAAGGGCAAAAATAAATATATTTTTTTAAATTACAGAGACCGACATCGTGAGAATGCTCGAGTTGTATCACAAGCCTTATTTGTGCAATTTAAACTGTGATTGCTAAAGACATCATGAACTGTAAACAACAGTGTTAAAACCATTTCAGATTTTTTTTAAGCCCATTTATTGGTCCAAAAGAAATGGTAATCAAATTTTAAAACCTAAAAAATTGAAGACTTGAAAAAATGTCAGATGAAAAGAATCGACTGGCTATCATAGTCTGAAATCAAAGGTTTTTCATCTTAACCCATATTTGAACCAGATAACATTTGGTTCTGAAGTCAGATACACCACAACTATGGTTACCATTTTTCACAATATAAGGCGTTTGATAAATATATTTGATAATATAGCCAAAGGTTTTGGAATCATGTCAACATGCTACTAATATCTTCTGAAGAATTTTGTTAAGTCAAATTCAAATTCCTTTATTGTCACAAATACAATTTACAAAGCCAGCAAGAGCTCAAAAACAGGTGACATTGTCAAGATTAAAAAACTCAATACTACCACACAACATAAACATCTACATTACAAAACCCCAAAGCAGAATGTGTTTTGTCTTTCTGCAACAATTGATGGTAAGACGAAAAACTTTCTGTGAGTGCGGGCGTTTTAGTAATAAATTTATCATAGAGGTGAATAAGTGAGCAACACATGATCAACACACTTTGTGTTTATTGAACTAAGTAATTATTTTAATTTCTATAAAATACTTTATAAAATTATAGATATGCCTTAAAACTTCTATAATCCTTAATTTTACTTTACACATCATAAATAAAGAAACATTTTCTTATGGCAAGGATTCATACAAATCTTCTTGAATTCTCTTTACATCTTTGGATGTTACTGCTTGAAACATTACTTTATTTTTTGGGACTGGTTTGAAATGGTTGTAGTACTGAGTCCCGTATTTCAAACATAGGGCAAGTTTCAAAAATTTTCTGTTTCCTTTGTATCCAGCAGGAGGTCCATTAGTCATTATATAAACAACATATCATTAGTGCCAATCTCTTCATATGAAAAATTTCTTCATAGGCAGCAGTTTTAATCATTACATTGGTAATAACAGACCCCCAAATTTCACAAATAGCTCTGACACTGGAGTACTTATAAAAAAATAGGAGTTATCGTTATTATGCCCGTCATCTGTCTCCGTGTTCGTTGATGAAGTACTTGGCCTAGACTCTCCGATTAGGCCTATATCGATCACAACTTCAACACTTTCTTCTTTTTTTGCCGCCCGTCGTTAAATAAAAATTTGTTATCATCTGCGCTGATGGTAGATTTGTACTTATCTGCACCACCTGGATTCTGTCTCAAATAATGAGTTTAATGATTTTTCAAATAATTTTTCAAAGCAACTGTGCGAACAACAAACTCACCAGAGGCAACCATTTTCTCAATGTTTTCAAGTCACGCTTAACGCATCAATAGCAATCCACATCTTGATGGGCTAATCGACTATTTAAACTAGTCGTTTATTCAACTAGTTCCTTATGTAATCGATTAGTCAGTTGCTATGAACGGACTAGTCAATTAAAAACCGTAGGCATAATTTGAATGTCATTTGAAATGGCACGACTAGAGAAACAGATCGACTAGTGTAAAAGTGATAAGTATTTACGGCTAGTACAGAGATGATAATATAGTAATAGTTGTACTAGTCGTAAAGATCGAGTTAAAATTTTAGTTTATGATCAACAACAACAAAAAAAAAACAGTAATTCAACTAGGCCTAGTTACTTATAATAAATACAATCTCAGAATATGTTCGTGAATACAATTTGTGCCAACTTTATGAACTACCATTGTTGAAATATTATTTAAAATACAATGACGAATGTCTGCAAAAGAATATGACTTCCGAATATAATTAGCGCTAATTTTATAAAACGTAACAACAGCAACGTCCGCGAAGAAAATCGATGCCCGAATACAATTTGTGTTGAATACAATATTGTTGAAATATAGTAGACTCTCATAAATCCGGTCCGCTGATCGGGAATATTTTTTTAAAAATAAATAACGGTAAAACCCACACGATTACTCCGCATAGCATAAATTACATATATTTTGTACCTTCCGGCGCTCCATGTTTCAATGAAATTGATGTCGTTTATGATTCACTAGGCAGTGGAAGTTTACGCGCTGATGTGTTAGTTACATTAGTTGTAAGCTCTTTTTACTTTCTCCACCCTATACGTAGTATATGGAGAAAGTATTGTTTTCGTCCAAATTTTCAAATTTGAATTTTTAGTAGAATCATCCGTTTTGGTGCTCCCTGAACCCCAAAAAAAGTTTAGTGGAATTATCTCTGTTGGTGCTCCCTGAACCCAAAAATAGTGGAATTATTTGTTTTGGTGCTCCCTGAACCCAAAAAAGTGGTTTTTTGGTGATGTCTGTAAGGATGTGCACAGAGCTGGAGACCATACCAACGGTCCGATTTTGATGAAATTTGGTATGTAGGTGTAGTTCTGGAATATCTCCAGGCATTTTTTTTTTATTTTTTCAAATTTTTGATTTCTTACCCCCCAAAAATGGTAAAAAACGAGAAAAATCGAAATTTCTCAAAAACGGCTATAACGATTTTGATAAAATTTGGCTTATTTGTAGCCCTTAATGTACCCTACCATATGCAAGAAACCGCATCTTTCAAAAAATTCTTGTTTAGGTAATAGAAATAATAACTGATTTTTGGAGGTTTTTGGCCAAAAAGGGGGTTGTTTTCAAAACCTTTTTTCATGCATCTATACAGGCCTAACTAACATGTTTGGTGCAAATTTGTTCGAACTGTGTTTCTTTTGTTTGTTTAAAGTGTTTGGAACAGTAATGTAGATTTTTTTATTCAAACCGTTCAATACTGTTCATAAACTTAATTTTTTCATTTCTGTGTTTTACTTAATGGCAGTCAGTAGTGTATTATGTACATTACAGTAAAATAAGTTGTGCCAGAGTGTTAAAGTATCGTTGGGTATCGACACGGCGTGGCGACGATAATATGTGCGGCGTTCCATCGCTCTTATCAGCCGCACGGCCGATTTGTGCCCGACTCCGGGAAATCTGAATCCGAATCGGCCATTCACCACATTAGTCCAGATTTTTGAGAGTATACTGTACAATGACGAATGTCCGCAAAAGAATACGACTTCTGAATATTATTAACGCTAATTTTATAAAACGGCAGCATTAAAACACAATTTAATATAGCCTACAACAGTGTATGTCCGTGAAAAAATCTACTCCCGAGAACAATAATTTGTTCTTGTTTCTATGACATACCGGCAAAATCTTAATTTTTATATTACAACGGCTAAGGTCCGTGAAAATGTTATTAGATGACACTTGTAAAATTCGGAAAAAGTGGAAATTAAATGTCGCTATTTGCGGGATGAATAACAAGTCAAACAAAGGCACTTTGTCGGGACTCCCTCAAAAATCAAATCATGATAACGTAAATCCCGAAAATGTCCAAAATGTTTTATCGTTAAAACAAATAGAATTATTACACTTTAAATACTTTTGTTGATTACAGATAAAACAAGAAGTGTTTACTTAACAAATGAAACAATTGCCTAAACATTTTACATTTTATTATTTTGAAAATGCCTTCATTTATCAACATAAGGCAGTTTTAAATTTTTCTCTACTGATATTTATTGTTAAATGCTGAAATGGATTTAAATCAGAGAATGTGATTTCAAAATTTGTAAACACCGGAGATTACATTCAAAATACGGAGAACTGGCAAGATACCAAAGATAAAGTATCGGTGGTATCAAGAATCGACCCATCCCTAGTTTATGACCTGCAAAAAAACATTTATTCTATACAATATTTTTCTGCAGCCCCCATTTTCGTTCTGCGACAATGTGATACCGTCGCTTGATGTTCTGCTTTGGGGTTACAAAATAATACTTAACACTGTAATAGTCCTTATTTATTAAATAATCAGTTACTCTTCTTTTTTTTTAAGTATTATTATTTATAAGTTCAATAGGCAGCTTATTGTAAATTACTTAGAAAGAAAGTTTTAAGTTCATTGCTAGTTAAAAGTTAAATAAATTGAGTAAATACCTCTGATAAATATGCAGCAAATTTACTTTGTGCGTCATGAGCATTTATAATTAATTGACAAATCCTTCCTTGGAAGTATTTCTTCAGCTCTTGTTCGCGGATCTCTGATTCTTCTTCTAGGTTTACTGGACTGACCAAAGAACCCAACTGTTAAACCCAAATAAAAACAGATGAATGTAGTAACATGATGTAACAGTTGTCTCATGCTTTGCTTGTGAAAAATATAATTTTCCATTTACTTTTTTGTGCTCTTTAACATGTTACAAGTGTGTATGGCTTATGCCAAACTTTAACGTATGGAACAAATAAGTAATTTTACCAAAAACAATAGGAGTAAGGAAAGTATTTTTCAAAATATTGCAAACCTTAACATTATTTAAATACAAAAACAAATTTAAGTATAGAATTTTTGCAAGGTGCGATGTCCTTGGAAACACGGATATACTCGTAGGGGATACCTTACATATGCAACACTCGTAGCTTGTTCTTTGTCTCTTTGGTTCTGATCAAATTGTGTGTTTGTATATGTAGCATTGTCTTAGAACAGGACAGTCGAACATGAGGCCCGGAGGCCGCATCCGGCCTGCATGACATTTTTTGCGGCCAGCGAAAATATGCCTAAAATTTCAGTTTTTACTTAGCCCTTTACTATTTCTGTTGAGAACATAAGCAGAGCAGACTTTCAACTGGATTACATGATTTGGTCAGATGCATTGTACCAGGGAAGAACCGAAATAGGAATGGTGTTTTTAGTTATTTCCAGGAGAACGTTACCCTAACTTGCAAAACTTAGACCTTATAATGGCCTCATTATTGCGAAGCAGGTATCTTTGCGAATGCAGCTTTATTTATAAAGCCAAAATTAGGTGTTCCCTGTCTGATAAGTCACTTACTCAGTTGCTTCGTTTGTCAACAACAAATAAATATTAATGTTAATATTCCCAATATTTTTTTATACATAAAAATAATTAAACAAGCACGTTTTTTTGTACCTATTACAAATCACTGATTAAGTTGCATACAAAAAATTTAATTTAATAAAATTACTTTTTCATCACTCCGTACCGAAAGTAGCTACTTTCGATGTCAGCTGGTAGCAACGAAAACGATCGTTTCCCAAGCTCTAATTTAGAGCAAGGGAAAAACGATCAGCTGATTTTCCCTTGCTCTAAATTTGTTTTCCCTTGCTCTCAATTAGTTTTCCATTTGCCCGCTACGCGCTCTGACGTCGCTTTGCCGTTTATTCTTACAATTTATATCAGCTGCATAATAGTTTATATAGTTTATAATAGTTTGCATTTTACTGAGGTTTCTTCTTCAGCATTGTGTGTATTTTTGCGTCGTGATGAAAAGTACCGTTCATAACTTGTACCGAAAGTGATTTTCCGGCACTTGCTCCAATTATTCCCGTACTCGGCTTCGCCTCGTACGTGAAACACACTTTCACATGCTCGGCTTCGCCTCACACGTGAAATTCGATATTCCTGTGTTCGGCTCCGCCTCACACATGAAACTTGGGCGCGCACCGGAAAGTGCCACTTTCGGTACTAGTAATGAAATATACTATTAAAATTAATTTAATAAAATTCCCGCTATAAATAAAACCCTAACAACCGCAATTTTATTGATAGCGATCCTTGGGCCCCTTGAAGTTGGACAGCCCTGGTCCTAGAAGCTTCTTTGTGTGATTCCTTAGAAGGTGAAAAAAGTAATGGTTTTATTCTCCAGATGTCACTGTATTTAAAGGAGCTTATTTAATTCAAGATATTGTTGCTAGATGCCACAGCATAGGAAGACTTTCTCACATATTCTAAACCAAAAGAGTTTAATGTTTTACTACAAAATTTATAATTAAGTAGTAAACATATGCCGCCATGGATCTTATCGTTATCATCCCTATCTTATGTTTTCTGTATATTTAACAATTTAGCCAGATAAAACAATAAAAAGGACCAAATGGCAGTTTTTGTCAAACTTCCTTCAAGTTTTTAAATACTGCATAAAAAAACACACGATGAACACAGCCAATGTCAATTAGAAAACAACATTTATCAAATCAGTAAAAGTTTGATCAAAATCTCAAAAATAGTTTTTTAGTTAAATAATTCTATAAAAACAAACTCATTCCATTAATTTATAACATAGTACAAATTACTTGTTCCTACATGGTGAACTTGGATTACTTTATTATTTTGTAACTGCAATTTCCTCTCCTCATTTTTAACACAAAATTGAAATTAATAATGTTGTCATAACTAAAAAAAGCTAATTTTGTAATTCAAATTATTGAAAATAACAGATAAAAACAGTCTTAAAGTGCGAGTTTGAACTGAACATGGTAGCTTGTGCCGAATGCCTTCTATCGCGGTCTATATTTAATTTTATAACTTTATATAGTGTGGTATGCGTATAAGTGTTTTATGTATGTATATTTTATTACGTTTTAATGTCGAAAAAGTTCCTGGTGTGCGAACAGCTAGAAATATTTGAAAATGACTGAATAAAAATAGTTGAAATGGCCATATAACAATGACGGAAAACAAGGATTGTCCGACAGTTCGTTAATAAGGTAAATATAAATATTCTATAAGTGATTTTTTTTTTTTTATTTTACCTTGCGTTTTGTGATCTAGCGTCCTTTTAGGTTGACGACCTTGGTTTCAACTGCACTAAGTCATTTTCAAGTCACTTATATAAAAATCACACTA
The DNA here is from genome assembly GCA_018207615.1 of Philaenus spumarius. Taxonomy (NCBI): domain Eukaryota; kingdom Metazoa; phylum Arthropoda; class Insecta; order Hemiptera; family Aphrophoridae; genus Philaenus; species Philaenus spumarius. The sequence continues at coordinate 244,461 of JAGFPH010000039.1, forward strand.
CAACAATCACATTAGTTCAACAATTAAATAGTTTACAATAATTGCAATTACCGTGGTTATACGGTTCGTCAATTCTTTTATAAAATATAGAAATTAATAATGGATGCATCCTCTCACGTACGTAGTTAAACTTGAAATGGTTGTATGTCCGGATTGAGTGAAAGTGGGGGAGGATTAAAGTCTATGTTTCACTGTTATCTATATCTATTATTCTGTCGTACAACGAATTAGATTTGAATTTCAGTTTATCATTTACATAGGACAGACGGGCAGGTCGTTCCACCAAAGGTTCCAGGAACATAAACCTAAAAATGCTGTTAAACAGAGTTCAACCTTCGCTGAACACCTAGTAGAATCAGGACACCTATACCATCCAAGAAAATATGGAAATAATAAAAACGTGCAACAAAAGCAGGGAAATGGATGTTCTAGAAGAGTTCCAAATATATAAATATTCCAAAAACAGCCCTTCAGAAATACTAAATGATAAACTGAAATTCAAATCTAATTCGTTGTACGGCAGAATAATAGATATAGATAACAGTGAAACATAGACTTTAATCCTCCCCCACTTTCACTCAATCCGGACATACAACCATTTCAAGTTTAACTACGTACGTGAGAGGATGCATCCATTATTAATTTCTATATTTTATAAAAGAATTGACGAACCGTATAACCACGGTAATTGCAATTATTGTAAACTATTTAATTGTTGAACTAATGTGATTGTTGTAGTGTGATTTTTATATAAGTGACTTGAAAATGACTCAGTGCAGTTGAAACCGAGGTCGTCAACCTAAAAGGACGCTAGATCACAAAACGCAAGGTAAAAAAAAAATCATTTATTAAATTATTGTGATCAAGAAGTAGGACTTATAATGAGATATAAATATTCTTTGAATTTGACATAACTAAAGCATATAAATTAAGAAATACCTATAGTTATAATTTAAATTATACTTCAATCATTGAATACATACTTTATTACTACTCACCATTCCAGTATTTTCTGAAAACTTTTCCTTTTCAGAATTTTTACCTCCAGATAATTTACCTTCCTGTAAAATAAAGTAATTTTAAACACTTATAAAATAATAATTCGATCATGCAGCTGAAGTGCTGACTTAACCCTAGAACCGGCGGCTTTAACGAAAATGGATTTTTTGGCGTGTGCAAGCATTTTTTCAAAAATTTGCTAAAAATAGTAAATGAAACCCAACCTAAAAGTGTTCCATAGCTTTTTTGTAGAAAAAGGTTTAAATAATTTATATATGCCAGTAAAAAAATGATAGATGTAAAATTTACAAAGTTATTAGCTCAAGAAATAAAAAATGTTCAGTTACGAAAAATAAAAGTTCAACTTTAGGTCTACATAAAAAGTAGTAAACATTTTTTGTATTTTTTTCCATAAATGTAAAAAAGTTTTGTTTTTTAGTTCTAAATAGAATTGTATAAAAACATTTATCAATTTCAAATTTCTTATTTTGAAAACACCAGTTTTTATGTTCCAACTACAAGGGTGCTAACAAATCTAGGCCTGGTTTGAAACGTAATTTAGGAATATTTTCTTTACCCAAAAATGAAATATTATTATAACAAAGTGTAGAGAATAAATCAAAGAATTGAACTGTATCCTTGTAAATTGTTATTTAAAAAACATATTTGAGTTAGCTTTACTTGAATCACAAAATGAGATGAAACAAATAAAACCTCGTGCGGAAAAAGGAAATTCAAAAAATGACCGTTAAAACAGCCGTGTTTTGCGAACTTAAGCGGTAGTATGAATTCTGCGCAAGTCTGTACTTTCAACTGCTGTTTGAATAAAATCTAAAACGTCAAATATAGTTTGCTTTACACCAAATGAAAGATTGAACTTTGGTCTATAAATCGATATCAAAAAGTCTATTGAAATAATTAGAATTATAAAAGATATCTCAAACGCAAAATGTGCTGTTTTATTGGTTGAAATCTGCTCAATTGCAAAGGTTTACAGACAATTCCATATCTTTGGAACTATGCAAATTACTTTCGATTTAGAAAGTTTAAATCTTAACGAATGCATTATTGTCAAAATATCCTGGTCTAGCGCAATTCAGATTTAGAAAAGTAACAAAATAGAGCATAATTGCTTTGTATTTCATGCGCGGCAAAACGTTTACAGAAAACTAAAATTTTAAAACGATGATTAAATATGTAAATATACGTTTTAGAAAGAAATGTTAAATACAAAAATTAAATTTTGAAACATTACCTTTCCAATGGTGTTTGTCTTTTTGGGATTGGAAGATTTTTAGTGGGTCAAATATTCAATACAATCACGCGTTACAAATGTGTTGTCATGATCGCACATTTTGTGCGATCTGCCGGTTGCAGGGTTAAGTTTAGCGAATTTCCAAAATTTAATTTATATGTTGAAGGCGCTGAATAGCTGCCTGCATGTATGAAATATATTAGTAGAATTTGTTTGCACCCAGTTTCGACTCGATACCTGGTTCGTTCAACTCACAGCAGAAAACTTGTTTTGCGAGTTTGCACCTCGACATTGTGGCCTTGGTTAATTTACTGCTTCGCTTCGCTTGCAGCGTACAAATTCAGATATATTGTACTAAAATGGTTGTATTCTTAATTGGATTTTTTTGGACAGTTAAGTTTAAAATTTTGTTACTTTTAGATAGGGTATTGTATATAAAAAATATACAAATAAATAATCAACAACTTATAACATACTTAGAAAATATTTGACCATATAATATATATTTAAGTGTATATCAATCTATTAATTGGGGACAGAATTTATGGAAACTAACTTTTTAAATCATTTGTTAATTACAAACCAAACATGTGTTATATCTCAATTAAAACAGATAAAAAATAATTACATTTCCAAGATCGAACTTATTATTAGTAAAATGTTAACATGTTCACAAATTCATATAAAACTCAATTTCTAAATGAGTTTTAGGATATTGAATACGGTACCAATCTTCCATCAATTTTCAAATTTCTAGATGGTGATGAAAAATATATTCACTGTACCAATGAAGTTGAAGTAACAATGACGTTGAAGTACCAAAGAGGTGAAGTAAAATGATTTGCTTATTAGGGCGGAACCCTCTTATCCTCTTGGTACAATTTATATTCAAATTATGGAAGAAAAATAGTCAAAAACAATTGCAACGTACCACACATACAAACCGTCTTCTGGTAAGGTGATTTGCAGCGTTCGTCGTTACAAAAAATAAAAATAAATATAATAAAAATATTTTTAATGAAAATTGAATAAAATTTATTTACCTGTGTTTACTTCCAAATTTCAACTTTAAAAGGAGATTAAATTAAAATTAAATCATTACAGGTAAATATTCATTTACTATTTAAATGTGAAATAAATACTTGGTTTACAGAGACATTCACTATATAAAACCACTTCAGTGTCTCAAAATGAAAATAATAAAATTATATAATCTCCAAAAAATCTAAAGTCGAAAATAAAATAAAATAACTATTTGAAATTTATTATTATTATTATTATAAAAAGAAAGTTACGGTAATTATTATCTTTATCTCACTTCAAAATCTATTATATTTTACATTAAAAGCAAAAGTAATAAATTAAACAATATTTACTTGAAGAAATTTTAAACTAAGTCTACTAAGTCCAAACTGTAAACAAACAACATAATGTCAATAGCAGACGACACCTGTTGCTTAGTCTTGATTTCACATGTGTTCACAATCTATGGTCAACCTTTTGCTTCTCACAGAACGGCTTTCTTGCAGACAACGCTTCTTCGGCATAAAGTGTTTACTCTATACACAGAGATCGCGCCAACACACATTTTTACCGCCTGAAAAGACATCTAATATGTCGCCATCTTTAATATTACTACAAGTAAAAATTAGTTTTGAGTTTTTCTAAATTTTAGGGTTGTGGTTTATAACGTTACGTGTTATAAAAAAAAATATAATTTGTAAATAAACTAAAAAAAAATTGAAATCGAGAAAATTCCAAATAAAAATGTAAAAAAATTGTTCAAATTAATAAAAAGATTATATGTGAATTATCCTTTGCTTAACACTTATTTTATTATTTAATTCCAATAATAAACACTTTCTGTTCAAACTACTTTACTTTCAAAACAAAAAACTAACACTTAACCTCAAAAAACATTCTTTATTTACCTTTAAAACATCTGTCAATCTTTCACATATAATGTCTCAATGCTATATGACGTCTCTGTGACTATCCTGCTTCATCCCGCCAACCTACGTCATAGTGCAAAATTTATTGTAAAAGATTACACCATACGTGGCAAGCGTCCTTTCCCTCAAAATAGTCTCATATGCGTCATATCTAACAATCATGCATCTCGTATTTTACACAAAACATTTTATTCTAATTTTATTCTCCGGGGTGTGTTTCGTTACTGCAAAAGTACTTGCTACATGGACAACTGCGGGAACCAATGAAATTCAAAACATCGTGACGAATAACTAAACTTCTTTACTCACTCATAGTCAAAATATCTTTACAAGAGAAAAATTCATTCAAAATACATGAGTTACAAAACATAACTTTATAATCTACAACATACAACTTAAGATTTTATGAAAAGTGAGATGCAAATTTAATTTAGAATAGGCCTATATGAAAAAATTGAATTTAAAAGCAGACTGGAAAGTTATTATATTCTATTATTATTGATATTTACAAAAAACTGTTCAAAAAGTTCAATATGTACCTAGGTTTTTTATTATTTCTACCAATACTTGCGTTCACAAGAAGTTCTTCTAGGCGTAGTTCCAACCACATGGTCACAAATCGTTATATAACAAATCCTCCTAAAATATTTGCTAGATTTCGACGACTTAGCGTATAGGCCTATATTCAATACGTTAGTAAATGTTTGCATTAGAACACAATTTATCACTCTCCCTTACAAACAATCCTTCATTTTCCAATGAACTCACAAACCACACAACGCCGGCTATACAATCTTTACGCCATCTTAAAAGTAAATTGGAGCGGTACAACGCCTCTCTGAAATTCTTCGTTGTCGTTCAACAGCGCTGCCATCTATATTGAGTCTGTTTTCTATATCACTATAGACGTTTGTGTTATTATTTTGTATTATGTGATAGTTTTTTTGGTAATTATTTTTTAAATATGTTACAACTTTTTGTTACGTGACCTTAATAAATTATTGTTTCAGACTGTATCTTAATACGCACTGTTATTTTTATCAATGTTCAATTTTCACACAAGTATATAACGCACTTTTGTTTACCAATGTTTTTTCTTATTTATTAAAATTTAAGTCTGCTTTTTAGTTTTATATATTACAGTCTGCATATATTTTTATCTTTACATGTTTTAAGTTATTAAAATTTACTTTGTTTGCGTCTTTAATTTATTTATATATATATATATATATATATACAATTCATTAAATTTTGATTACTAGATCTTGCGTCTCTTATTTTAATAGACCCGTCATTCTTTGTTTCTACATTATAGGAATTTACTTGTTTCATCATAATTCTCCATCACACAGATTGCATGTGTCACAGGTTTCTTGACCGCATCAGTACTTTGGCTGGAACCAGGATTATTCAATAAAAACTAATTACGCATGATGTTTGAATTTACCGTTTACTCCATCTTAAAAAATTTAACTTGCATGTAGAGTACAAAGAAATACATCTTTTCTAAAAGCATAAAATTTACAAGTATTTATATATGATTTTATAAAATAGAAACAACACAAATAAATCTTAAAAGAAATGCAGACCAAATTCAATCAATAAAAATATTAAACAAGAGATCTTAAATATAGTTACCCGCATTTCGTTGCAATCAATTTTTCACTAATACCTGTTTATATGGCCAAATCAAATTTTTAACAGTTATTTACAGTTGCATAGACTCCTTTATGCTCGCACAACACAATTGTAGATCGCAGAATTTCTGATTTGCAGTTTAAATCAGATTTATAGAACGTACAAAACCGACCAACTAGGGTCTACAGAATTTTCTATCTTTTGCTTGAAATACTTATTATCACTTTCTAATATTTATAAAATGTATACTTTTCGATGATTATACATGTGTTTTAATCACTTTTACTCAAAAAATCTTCCACTACAAGAAGAATTATTATTAAAAATGTATCAAGACCAGGACATCCTATGTCCTGTCTCTTCAACCACCATCACAAGACTGCCAGCTTATATGCGTTCCTTCCCACAGTTCATCATTCAAACAAACTTCCACCAATCACAATCGAAATTTCTGTACTTTTGGCGCTGTTGCCATGCATTACGTCATCATACATTGTGCAATCCAATATTTATTTTGGTTCTTTACGAAGCCTATTTTTTTATCTCAATTTATAATACACTTATAAACAAAGAAATACGGAAAAAATTATTTTACTTATCTCTGCACTTTTACATTTTGTACTGAATACATGTTTTAATTTCCTATCGTCTGCATTTCTAGTTAAATAAACCCAGTGCACATTTATTATTGGCAATATTAGCCTAGACGTTTACTAAAATTCACAATATGCCTCCTGGCCTAACCTTAACTTTTTACCTACTGGAAATCGCATATGTTATACCATTTGTACTAATTTAGTTAAATAAAACAAAATGGTTTATAAATACACCACATTTGACAATTTTAATTTCAATATTTTTTTTGTTATTAAATGTTGTCTTTCATTTCTACAGCCATATAAGTTTAAAGGGTTGAACTTAGATTGTAATATACTATATAAACAATATATACCTCAAAAGCCTAAAAACTTTACCTCAAAACACAAGGAAAAATCAACATACAAGGGTTGTTCAAATATAAAAGGTATTGTTCCTATACGTTAATTAATTGATAGTGTTCACAAGTAAACCCATCAGTTTTTCTCAGCCAAGCCTCCTCAAAGGCCTACACAATTTTGCCAATGTTTTGGAAGTTTAAAAAACCTAGAGGGTATGTCTTCAAACAATTGCTCACACGATTCTCAACATCTTTGTTGTTTGGAACCTGTTCCCATTTAAGGGTCTAAACAAATAGTCATGGGGACAAATCTAGACTGTAGGGAGGGTGGTCGAGGGTTTCCCAATGCATTTGATCCAGTTTATCCCTTGTAAAAATCACAATATGATGCCTAACTTTGTCATGGAGAAGGATGCCATCTCTGATGGGCATATCTCGTCTTTTGTTATTGTAGGAGGCTTTGGCTGACATAACAATTGGCAATAGTATGCTGCATTTACTGTACAATTATCATGAAGAAAATCGATAAAAAAATTCTCTGTGTAGTAAAAAAACCATCGCAAAAACTTTTCCGACTGAAAGACAGGTTTTGGCTTTCACTGGTGTTACGAAATGAAATGACAAACACAATGTTGATAAATATTTAACAATAGTAGAATTGAATTAGCAAGCACAATTAGGTAATATCACAGTAGTAAAGAATTAATAGAATTGAGTAATTCACAGAATTGCATTTTAAGTAGACTAACATAAGAATAGATGGGAAAAAACTGAGTGGGTGCAAGAGTTTTTAAATAGAGAGAACACATTAGAAAGGGGTTCTTTTGGAAAAGGTTCTTGGGTGTCGAGAGAGGTCTTGGGAGACCAGGGGCTTCGGGATGTAGACCAGAGAGACTTTCCCCGTTGGATGTGCCAGCTCGGTGGACGTCAGGTCAAGGGAGCTGAACTGTCCGATTGTCAGAGCCACCAGGACAGAATAAAGGTGAAGGCCCAGTTTGTGGATATTAAAGGGACGATTGTTTTATGTAAATTCTGGGTTAAAATCAGTTTCTGTGGGTTGATCTATTGGGAGAGTTATATATATATTTTTAAAAGAATTCATATTTGGGGAGAAGAAATTTGAGCTCAGTTTCTCATTGTGTAAAGCATAATATTTAAACTAAGGTTCATTGTTGAGATTAACATACATGAAGAATTAAATGCAATGTAGTAGATCTTCCGAATAAAATAGATGTTTATATATTATATACTTATATGTATAATAAATGTTTGTACCCTCTCACTACAATTAGAACCAAGCGAGTAGCCACTTCGTAATACTGGGCCGGCTTCATCCTCTCTAGAGTAAAATGTTGGACCCATGTCTCATCACATGTGATGATGCTCCTCAAAGAATCCTCACCTTCTTGCCGGAATCGATGTTACCT
>JAGFPH010000039.1:252678-273887 GCA_018207615.1 Philaenus spumarius
TCTAGAGTGAAATGATGGACCCATGTCTCATCACATGTGATGATGCTCCTCAAAAAATCCTCACCTTCTTGCCGGAATCGATGTTACCTCAAATTTCCAACATGACCTGTTTTTGATATTGGTTAACAACCCATCGAGCACTAATTTTTCTAAACCCAAGATTTTCACTGATAATGGTAAACTTCTGATGCGATTTCATCACCAGTTAACCGACATTCATCTTTGATAAGCTCTCAAACAAACGGATGTTGTCATCGTATGTTGTGAGACTTGTGTATCGATCATGAAATTCGTTCTCTACACTTTCTCGGCAACCCTCAAATTCTTTGTCCCAAGTATACAAACGGTTCTGGGACAGTGTTGACCCAAGTATACAGTGCTGTGTCCCCAAACTGTGTTCTCAAACGTTAAAATTTCTGAATGTTTATCCCTCAATGGTAAAAAAATGTATAATAATTTATTGTGCAACAGATGAAAGTACTCATGGCTGCACTGAGAACAGAACAGCTTCTACCTCCCTAATAAACTGAACACTACCACATCATTCCATGCTACAGCTCAGAACTGCTCTGTGAACAGTATCAAAACTACTGTCTATATTGCAATCAGCATAAATATAAATAATAGCTTTATTATTCGGTAATAAGTGGAGCCTCAAACATAAGAAAATAATGCAACATTACATACAAAATTAGATTACCTTCTAGTATTCACCAACAGTCATGCAAAGTTAGTTACTTCTGCCCCCAGTTAAATTTAAAATATTATTTAACATTTTTATATAAATAATACAGAGAAAGATAAGTATAGGCATATTAGCATCTTTCAAATTAATCACAATGTTTTGATTTTACATTTTTTAAGTAATTTATAACAACTACTTGACTCTGCCACTTTTTAATCTGCTAACACGGCGACACTTAGTTGTGTATAAACCTTATTACACAGATAAAGTTAAATTATACAGACAACTTTATTTCGTTATTTTCAGTGAAGGAGCTAGACATTTGTATAAACTTGAAACATGGAATATAAATTGGTCATATGATAAAAGACTGAAGGGAGGTTAATTAATAATGTAAATAAAATGTTCTTTTAATCAAAATGAGCAATATGGGTAGTAGAGCAAGAATGAGCATAAACTTAATTTTAATATATAAAATTAAATCTAATGAATTACCTGCAAAAATTTTAATTTTAACAGCTCATATTCTTCTTTCCAGTATTCTCTCTTTTGTTCTGATTTAACAAACTGTTCTCGACATTCGGCTAATTGCTGCAGTAAAACCTCATGCATCTCAGCACTATTCTTTGCATCCTCGTGGTCTTTCAGAGCATCTAGATAGGTTACAGAAGGAGCTTCGTCCTGTAATGGTTGTACCCAATAAAATGTAAATATCTTCAAATTCGTAATTACATAGTCTATGAATGTAATAAACACAGAATTGAAGTTCAAATCATTTCTGTTTTAATTTAGTATTGTTTGTTTAGTATTCATATTACAGGGTATCGACGAATCATCAGACATTTTGAAAGAAAACTGAAGGCAATGTTCAATCTAAGAGGATGGTAAAGGGTCCAGAAGATGCCCTCAGTTAGAATAGGACATTAGTACAGAAAATGGTTGGATATGCCTTAGAATATTAAGTTTGATTTCCCAGTCTCGGACAGGGATTTACTTTATGAAGTTGAGGAAAGATTGGAAAACTATCATCTAAAGCATCTCACAGTTTTGTAAAGACCTAAGACTATAGAGTGCACAGTAAACTTATAAGCGAGGCAAATTAAGGATGGAATTCTAGCCCTTCTGTATAAAAAATCTATTACGTAGATGTTATACATCTATTATGTAGTTGTAGTGGCATTAGGTATTGTCAGATGTGAGTAAATGTTTAACTAATATCATTCTTGCATAGCTGTGCAGTAAAGTGAGACATTTTTTAATACATATTTTTTTTCAATCAACAGTAGAATCACATAAACAACTTTGAAATGATTTAAATTTTTATCAAGTTTTTCCAGCTAACTACTAGCTTAGCAGAAATATGTCCTTACACATATTTCTTACACAACTTTAAAATAAAGGAAAATAAGATTGAAATAATCTAATATTATTAAAAAAATGTTGCTTACCATTTGTAAAGAATTTATATAGTGAGTTGCTCGACGTTTGAGATCAGTTACAATTGTATGCGGAACAGGTGAATTATCAGTGTTTTTCGACAATTCCTGTAAACACTGTACTACCTACAAAAATTGAATATGTTAATCAAATGCCAAAACAACATTTAAAAAACTTAAATAGGTATATAAAATTCTCACTTTAGATGATGAGTCCAGCAACATGGATAAACAGTTTGTTATTTCTTCATTTGCTTGTTTTAACTCTTGTGTTCCAAACTGTTCTTCATTCTCAAAACTACTTTTTGAAACGTAAATACTAAAGAGATCTGTAAAAAAAACAATCAAAATTAAGAAGATCCCTCAGGCTTCCAATAACTTGAGTTACAGAAGTTCTTCTGCACTAGATTTGGTGTTTCAAAACTGCATTATGCTTCTCTTCTGCCTACATTAGCCTAATTAGCAGAAAGTAGAGGCAATAAGAAAACAATCAGACTGCAGGTGTTCCAAAACCCTTTACATGTGAATTAAACTAATACTTTTGGTTTATTATTAGAATAAAAAGAGTTTGTTATGATTCGAAGTTTGTTCACACACTTTTTTAATTGCTTTAAATTAGTGCTAAATGACTTTGCTGGGGAGACACTTGAGGTCTGAATTAGTTCTAAGACCACCTTCTTTGAATGATAATAAACCTAGAATATGAGTTTACCTTCTTTTAATTTAAAACCCTTTTGTTTTTTATGATAACATCAATAATCACTAAAACTAACTGACGATGTTGGCACATCTATCAGCACTAATTATGAAAGCTGATAGTGTTGCAGATCTATCAATACTAATTACAAAAGTAGACAAAATAGCCAGATATTTCAACATTAATCATGAAAACTTAAGACAACACTAATCACAAAGCTGACAGTGATGAAAAATCTATCAACAATAATCACAAAAGCTAACTGAGTGTTGCCAGATATATCACAATCATCACAGAGAGTATACCCATGGCTAAATCATAGTTTATGATAACTCCTTTGTTATTCTCTTTTACTTTCTAATACTTTATTCAATATTACTGTATTCAAATAACTTTTAATACAAAATAACCTATTGTAATTTTAGATATTTAAAAGACAACCTACCTTTAAATGCTTCCTGCAGTGTAACAAAAATCATAATTATGTTACCTTTATTTCTTTGGAAACTTTCTACAGCTTGTTGAATAGATTCTAAAAAACAAAAATAAATTTGAAACATGTAATAATAACAGTAATATAATTTTTTATTTCATTTATGTTTCATGCCAGCAGTATATGGTCACGGTTGTGGCCTATGAATATTTTATTTCAGCTACAAATTAGAGATACATGACTACCATTTCATTTTTGGTTATATTTCGGAAACCTTGTAGATTTCTCTTAAAACCCTGCAGTTTTTACTCATTCTCGTCTCCTTGTTCTGTATTTATCAGCTGTGTCTTGTACATAGATAATAGTATCACAATAGAGGATTAATGTCAGGATTGAATTTTAGTTTTAGTTACTCTCTTATAATAATTCAGTAGTAGCAAATTTAAAGATAGACTATGCATGATTTTATTACTTATTGTAAAACAGAAAACTTTGTATAATCATTTGTTTGTAAGTAAAATATAACTCAAACACCACATATACACATTTTGTTAAACTTTTAATAATGTTTTAAACATAGTATTCTATGAAATACGGTTTGTTTTCTTGTGCTTTTGTCAAAATAGATTCCAGGGTAGGCCTACTCACAAAATTGATACTCGAAATTAAAATTCTGATAATTCTGGGCCAGGGTATGTAAAGTGCTGCCTCCTTGCGAGCCGTCTACAAAACAAATTTATTAATAATAAAAAAAAATTTTAAAAAATGAAATTTTGACAAGTTTTCTCTAAGTTATATTTATTAAAAAAAATATCTTTTTTTATGTAACAATTACTTGTGCTCTCATACCTTCAATTTTTATAACTTACTATATTTATTAATTATATTTTAATTCAATAAATCATTATTCCTATAGCCACAACAAAAACAATCAAACATAACCCCAAAATTGAAAATACGTTATAGCATCGTCAGATCTGTGCTTCACACAGCTGACGATTAAATCTTTGTTACATATGATCGATTTAATATCTGTGCGTACAGTTGGCAAACTACTGGGCAACTCGTCTTAGAAGCATGAAATCTGTGTTCTACACACAGAGACCATGCCGCCAAAATCCGTTGCTGCGGCCGCTCAACCGACGCCATTTTGTTTCACCTTAACTCTACACTGAATTTACTTTCTTTGTTCGGTTCATATTTACCATGAAGTACTTTACCAGGAAGGGAAAGGACTCAAATCAACGAAACATAATAGTTGGCATTAACATTTACTCCTCCATCTCTAAACTGATCAAGTTATACAACAAAATAAATTGACTTGGCAAACCATATTCAAAAAACACAACGCAATCATTCATCCACTCATTCAGAAATCTAAGTTCTAACATACAAATATATATATATATATATAAAAAACATAGTTCTAAATTATATATTATTTATAACATTTATGAATGCAGATCTTTTTAAGTTACTTATTTAAATGGTTTACTTACGTATGTATTTTATTAATTTTATAAATTTATAGTGCACTTTTAAACTACAAAACAAAGAATAAATTTAATTTAACACAATATTTGTTCTTTATGCAAAATCTTTATGGGAAACAGTTTTATAGTTTTTAATACTTAGCCTCATTCGACCACTGTTCTTTCTTTATCGATGCACTGTTCTAATTCACTCCAAAACACTGTTCAGCTTTCTATAAGCTACCATTTTCTGGTAACATTTCTGATCGGCCATTTTTTTACATTTTCAAGGTACGCTTGCCCTTGAAATTTACAAACTCGATAACTTCGACTAACTTTGTCCAATTTTCACCGTTTTACATTTTTTCGTGAATACACTGTCTCTACTATTATTTAACACAACTTAAACCGTATTTTCTACAGAAATACCGCAAACTCCATAACTATGGAAGCATTGCTCACAACACACCAGAAACAGGTCTGTACTGCTCGACGACTCTTAACCAAGTGGGGCCCACGCTTTGCTTGAAGCTGTGATGTAATGCGCACTGATGTCATCTCACGTGATTGATCTCTACCAATCATAGATGTCTTCTTATTTCATATTGAACTCGTTTTGAGGCTAAATGTCTGTTTTACTCCATTCTGCACCCCGATGTTGAGGCTATTTTCTTATGACGTTATTTCCTTACATTCAAAACCTATCTAAATTCTTTGTTTCTTATAACTTTATGATTTTTCTTTTTTAACAATTTCTTATGAATTAGTTATGATAAAAATAAACCTGTCTGCATTCCCCTTTGGATTTCTATGTTAATTATTTTTTATAAATGTGATTTTAATTTAGCCTAATTCATCCAAACTTTGCAATACCCCTCCCTTTACGTTACACCCTTTTATGTTATATTAATGCCCTTAAACTCACATATATTACAGGTAATTGAGGGCTTGAAATTAAAATTCTGATAGAAGGGCCACTACACTAATGCATAAATGCCCAGAATTAAGTATTATAGGCCACAAATGGTCTACTATCGCTCTTTATTTATCAAACTACCCTCCTGATAAACATTAAAAAAAAAAAATATTACAAGTATTATTTAATAAGGAAATAATATTGAAAAATGGTTGCATAGTAAACAATTAAAAAATATATGTATCTAAGAAAGAAAACATTTTAAAAATTCTCTTTAAGTTATTGAAATATGTATATTTTTTCATAATTCACAGCTTCATTATAAACATTGTGCCTTTAAAAAAAAATCTATTTTCTAGGATAAATACCTGACCCAGGGACTGCTCTAGAACCAAAACAAATTTGCTACTAGTGTCCCAATTTGTTACGTGATGATCACCAAAATGGTTTTTCATAGTCAAAATGTGTAATTTAAAAAAAAATTAAAATAAGTTTTTATTTCATGGATCAACATAGCTTTTATACTTTAAAAGTTATTATTTTGTGCTTCTGATCTAAATCTTGTTTACTAAACTTAAATAGAACACAATTAAAAAAAAGTCATTATTATAAATTAACACAAAATTATCAAAATATGGTAAAACAGAAAGTGTTTACACAATAAAACGAACTTACTATTTCTAGTTGCCAGAGTAATTTGAGAATTAAGTTGTATTATGCAACTAACCAAATGACTAGATTTTTCTAGAAGTTCTTTATTGCTCTCCATTAACATATCTTTTTTAAATTCTGCATCTTCTTCTTCAACACTGAAATAGTAAACGGAATAAATAATTTTTCTTCCTTTAATATTTAATGTTAAAATATATTAACAAACATTATTATATAGCAAGAGCTTTAATTTAATTTATTGTCATCTAACCTAAAATTGATACAACTATTTTAAAAACTCTCAATATATTTATTGTAAGTGAAACATACAACTCAGCTTTCCCAACATTTAAAGTATTTTCTTAAGCCCCTTTATTCCTACCTCAATAATAGTTAATATACTAGCATAACAAAGCTTATTTAGAACCTCTCAATTACAATTGAATATATCAAAATATAACTCTAACAAACATTTATTTATACAAAAAATGTTTATTAAAAAACAAGACTGTGTTTACTCCTCATAAACAAACCAGTCGGAACAAGTTATGAGTGTATGTGTGATGACCTTCAATGTGTCTGAACTTGCATAACATGCAGCAATACTCTGTGACTTTCATTAGAAAACAAAATGTTTTTAAATGCTTACCACATTTTATTGGAATGGCTGAATGACTTGTTCACATGAGTGGCACACAAAATAAGCGAGGTATGTGATAATGTCAAAGATGATGACTTTGCACTTCAAAAACTAAGAAAATTTAGAAAACAATCAGTCAGATTGTTCTAAAAGACCGCCCACTCAGTGGTATAATAGCTGAACCTATGAAAACATTGATTAAGCACCACATGGAAAATTTAGCGCAAACATCTAAACTTGACAAAAAGTTTGTGCAAAGATAATCTCAAGGATTCTCACACCAGAGAATGTTTCAAGAAATGTTGTTTGACATTCTGGACAACTTTACGCAGATCCAAGCATTTTTCAAAAAGTAATCACGTGTGACAAAACCTGGATCTTCCAGTATGATCCTGAGACCAAAAGACAATCTATGTTCTGGACAACAGAGTATTCACGAAGAATGAAAAAAGCTTATCAAAGCAAGTCAAAATTCAAAGCCATGCTCATTGTTTTCGATGTCAAGGGTGTAATTTTCGAAGAATGAGTTTCAGATAAAAAAGTTAACAAGCTTATTATAAGGAAGTTTTGATAATGGGGAGAGACGAGGAAAATGGGCACAACCGTGGAAAATGGCTTTATTCTTTACAAGGACAATGCTCCTGCTCAAACAGCACGTTCTATGAAACATTTTTTTACCAAAAAGAACATTATTACACTTGATCATACTCCATATATATCCAATTTTGTACCTTTTATCTTTTCCCGAAAATTAATCAGTGCTTAAAGGGTTATGTTTAGAGCCAGAAGGAAATGGCAGATATGTTGAAATAGCTGTCAGAAATTAATTTTCTCCATGCCTTTGAACCATGGAAAACAAGACTGCACTGATTTATTAGTGCAAATGGAAAGTATATTGAAGGAGACTAGCATTAAAATAATTGTAATAGATATAAATAAAGTTAAGTTATTTAATCATTCTTGGTATTTAATAGACATACTCTGCCCTTTTTTATAGTGTCAATGGATACCTGTTTACACTTTGATTTATTGAATTCCCTCTCACAGAAATACCATCATTGAAATAAAGGAAATATAGGCTGGTGGAAAAAAAATACTGGGAAAACTAAATACAAAGTTGTTGAACTGTTTTCTAAAGTTTATGTTTTGTTAACATACAGTTAACAAGAACCTTCAGCCAACAGTATAAATACATAATTCTACATCATAAAAATGAACACAAATGTTCTTCTACAAACATTTTTACTTGTACTACATAAATAATTAATACAAAATATTGGTTTGAAGTAGCACCCACAAACTCATAGGTGATTCTTACTGCTACATCTATACTCTGTCTAGTTCAGGGTGGCCGATTTTTTATAACTTTTTTAATAGATTTCAAATATACTTTTAAAAATGTTAAATTATTATTCTGTTAAGAAAGTGTACCATTGTATAAACACAGCCAGTAGGTGACTCATCGCCTAGGCAGCGGACAGCAGCAAGGGATTACAGGGGTGGGCTCAGGTAGTCCCGGGTCCACCGGCCAACCTGAACTAGACAGAGTATAGTGCTCTTAACCAACAATTTTGTGTGGAAGGCACTTCAATTCTGAAAGATGTGCTTCAACTTTAGTTTACATTTAAGAAATTTCAATAAACTTTCCCTAATATTGAATACCTACAACCAAATAAAGTATCGCTATATTTTCTTTTTTAAGTGCTATCTAATCAAATTTTATAGTGGTGAAAAAAATATATATGTTTATATTAATCAAAGCTTTATTAGTAAGCAACTGATTGATGCATAATTTGATGTAATTGTATCAACTTTGTCTTCCTTTATTTTCTACATATTCCATGGTGTTTATTACATGGCTAACCATTTCAACACACTGCTCTGGTTAAATGTCTCTTAAAATTAAGACAATGTTTTGCTGAAGCTGAATAAGATTTTTATAAACATATTGAAAGCATAACGTCTGGCACACCCCATAAAAATGCATCAAAGATATTCCAGGCTTCTAGGAGGATAAGAAAAGTCTGTTCCTCTTGAAATCAATCGCGATAATGTTGATCTAGTAGTATCTTGTTTCCACAAAAATGATACATTGATACATTTGAGATTGAAGACTAGATATTTTAAATCTCTTGATTATTTACTCTACTCTCCAGCGATAACTGTTAAGATATTTTCATTTTCCCCCTCAATGAAATAGAATTGAATAACTTCATGCTGACCAAGTAGGAACTTTTTCAAAGTGGAGCGGTCTTTTTGTTAAATCATAAGGCATTTTGTTTATTAACATGCCTACTGAAAAGAATATAAAACTCGTCAGATCACCACCAGTCGTTAATTTAATTTGGAACTTCAAAAAGGTTAGCCAAAACATGTAGTCCAAACAATCCCAAATCTGGAGGTTTAAGTACATGAAATAACAAACATAATAAGAGTATGCATCAAGAATTAACCTACAAAATGAAGTTACTTCATCATTGATTATGGTAGAAAATAAGATTTTGGTCTAAAATTGAAAAACATAAACTGGAAATCACATATTATCTTTACTTCAAATAAACTTAATTCAGCTTGTTTCACACTTAGTATTAATTCAATTATTTCCAGTCCGAATACAATTACAGCCCGCCCTCGCTAGTCCGACGCTTTGAAATCCGACGTACTTGGTAATCCGACGCGCCTGTTACGGGAGCAAAAAATCAAGCATGCAGTGACATGAAACACTGTGACTCACGTCTCGTTGCCGACGGAGCACTTCCGTTCAGTGTTCAGTTGACTTTCGGGACGTGCAGTACACTTTCCCGGTGCAGTGGTATTTTCTTTGTTAGTAAGTGCAAGTGTTCGTGTACAGTAGTTGTGTGAAATGGCTAGTACAAGTGGTGTTAAACGGAAACACAAAACTTTAACAATATCGGAGAAGTGGGAGATTATTAAAAGAATAGATAGCGGTGAAACGCCAACTGCAGTAGCGAAATTTTATGAAATCGGACGGCCTACGATTTATGATATAATGAAGAATAAAGAAAAAATTGAAGGGTTTATGAAGTCTGTTGAAGACGACGCTTTAAACAGGAAAACCCTGAGAACAAGCGAGTTTCCTGAGGTGGAAGAAGCACTGTTCATTTGGTTTAAACAACAACGCACACGGAATGTTCCTATTTCCGGAGACATACTTAAACAAAAAGCTCAATATTTCTACACAGAAATAACGAAGAAGAATGATTTTCGAGCTAGTCATGGATGGTTCGAAAACTTCAAAAAACGCCATGGTATACGGTTTATGAAGATGTGTGGTGAAAAGGTATCTGCTGACAAGTCTGAGATTGATGCGTTCATTGAAATGGTAGACAAAAAAATTACTGAGCTTGGTTTAGTTCCCGAGCAACTGTACAACGCAGATGAAACCGGGTTGAATTGGCGACAGCTCCCGGCAGAAACATTTGTAAGTGATGAGGAAAAAAAAGTGTCAGGAAGGAAATTGCAAAAAGAACGACTCACGCTTATGGTGTGTGCTAATGCATCAGGCACTCATGCTTTAAAACTGCTTGTTGTAGGAAAATCAAAAAACCCTCGAGCATTCAAAAATGTCAAGGTTGAATCTCTGCCAGTAACTTACAAGTCACAAAGTCGCGCTTGGGTCACAAAAGAAGTTTTTCATGACTGGTACACTAACAGCTTCGTTCCACAAGTTAAGGCTGAATTAAAGAAGAACAAGTTACCAATGAAAGCCCTTCTTTTACTGGATAATGCACCAGGACATCCTGATGCTGATGAATTGAAAATCAAAACTGCTGATGGCTACATTGAAGCTATGTACCTACCAAAAAATACCACAGCTTTAATCCAGCCCATGGATCAAAATGTGATAAAAACTCTCAAGGCTCACTACAAAAAGCGCATTCTTATGGATGTTGTCAGTCAACCTGATGCTGATATTGCAGCGATTTTGAAAGCTTTTAACATTAAGGACGACATTTTGAACGCTGCATATGCTTGGCAACAAGTAAAAAGCATAACTTTGATCAAATCTTGGAAAAATGTATGGCCTAACAATCCATGTCTTACAACATGTAATCCTACATCCAGCAGCGATCCAGAACCCGTTTTGGAGGCTACATTGGAACTTTGTAACGAAGTGCAACTTGCCCCCGCATCAGTTGAAGAGCTTAGAACATGGATCATGGAGGACAACCTTGATGCTGACGTGACAGACGCAGATATAATCCAGGAAGTTACAGCAGCTGATGACGACGTGATCGAGGACGCAGCGCCAGAAAAAACCTTCACCGTCAGCTGTGATGGAGCTGTATCGGCAGCTAATACTTTGTTACCTTGGTGCCAAGAGAGAGATGTGGACATGACAAAAATTTTAGTTTTAAAAGGATTGCAAGAAGCAGCAATGATGGACTGTGTACAAAAAAAGAAGCAGAAGTCAATCACAGACTTTTTCAACAACTAAATACCGTGCTGAAACACGTATGTATTAATTTTACAGGGGCCTACTTTTTTAATGAATTGTGTACTTTTATGCGTATTTTTTGGGATGTACGTAATTGAAATGCCCGCCTTATTTGTAACACTGTAAAATAAGTTTAGCTACATAAATTAAAATTGTGTTCCCTTTATTCTGTATTTTTAATTCTTCCCAAGAATTTAATGGTGATTAATACATTGTTTAAAATGATAGTTATATCTTTTTGGCAATCAAATGCATTACAGAATAGCCATTTTCGATAATCCGACGATTTTGGTAATCCGACACTACGTCAGTCCCGTACCTGTCGGACTAGCGAGGGCGGGCTGTAATTTAAATAGTATATTTTGCATATGTGTATTCTCACCTCAGATATGGTGTTGCTCTTTAGGAGTCTGGAAACGCCCGAGGAATATAAGGAAACATTTAAGTATTTAATAATGCAATGTTTCTGTAACCCAGGTTTGAGTTGTAAAAAGACTTTTTATATTTCAACTCTATATGAAAACCATTAGAGCTAAATAACAAACCTTAATCTTTGGTGTATTAACAGAGTTTCAGCATGACTACAATAACTGGCCAGTTGCTTTGGAATTTGTTGTAACATTGATTTTGCAATACTTTCATCAAATTCCTTTGTAGATGGCAAATTTAAACTTGAAGACAATTCAGCAACTAACTCGTTCATTTCCCTTAGGTGCTTTGAGAACTGAAACAAAAATTAACAGTAAATTTATTGTTTATATATCTATTGCTTTACACCTTTTCTAAAAAAAATCGGACCAAAGCCAGCTCTGTAAATACAGAAGAGTCCCCCCCCCCCCCTAATTCAGACTAACTAGACGGGACCAGACTCAGTTCAGATCACCGAAAGTAAGGATTAAATGGAATTTGCCCTAAAATGACATAATACAAGTTCTAGATGGGAAATTAAAAAAAATCTATGTTTTTCATAAATACAACTTTTCCTACAGTTTAATTTTAGTTTTAATACTACTGTATTCATAGTCCTAAGTTTTAACCAACAAAGTGATTTAGGATTAACTAAACACAACCACTTTGTGAATACAATTCTAAATTTATTAATTGTATAGTAAAAAAAAGCAATATAGTACACTACGTCATCAAACACTCTCATATGATTATTTTCGAACTGAACTTTCAAAAAAAAAAAATTAAGAGGTCGGGAAAAAATAGAGGTTGGGAATGCCAACCAACATTCTTATTTTTGTAGGAGGTTTACATTGGTGTTTTATGGTTTTTCTTTGTGTATTACAAAACAGAAATACAGTGCCTAATTTTGAAATTGGTGAACTAAACTTTGTGGTTTTTGGAAAAAAATATTTATTTCATTCTAACCTTTGTTTATTTATTTTAATATTTATGAAAACGTAAACTATGTCTTTGAAAAAATAGAGAGAGCACTACAAATACATTACATTCTATTAAATAATAGTATATGAAAATTTATAATTATTCAATCATCAATTCAAATGTTGCGGAATGAATAGTAAAATTGTAAATAAAAAGCTTTATATGACGTTTCCATCTGAACTTTTTTAATGGAAGCTTAAGGAGTTCTGTATAGTATTACATAAGCTTATTATGTGGATATAAATATAAAAAATCAAAAAGAATGTTAGTAGACAAACCCTATCACATTCTGAACAAATGTTTATCTTACTATAACTATTGTTTAGGGATGTGTAACTTAGTTAAAGAGGCAACAAATTGATCGCTACTATTTCAAGTAGGATGAACGATTCAACCCATTTCAAAATCATGTTTGTTGATGGAATACAATCAAACTAAAAATACAGTCATAATGTTTTGTTTGCTGTATGTTAAACATAGATTTACACTTGAAAATTATACAAAGATAAGATGTTGTTCTAAACAACTGAGATATGATAACTATTAAAAAAATATACTTAGACTAAGAAAAAAGTACTGTAAAAATCGCCCCAAGTACAGTACTTTTACCACTGATTCTAATGTAAAAAATAGTAACACATTTAAATTCAACACTTCTCACCTTATCTTTGTTTAACTTACTTTAATATTAACAGTAGAATTATGTTTTGGCAAAGAACGTAGCCTTAACTCTGTGTGACTATGCCAGTTTGCAAGTGTAGTGCATAGTTGTTGTAAGGCACTTCTTAAATCATCCAAAACATTACTGGATAATTCTATTTGTTTGTTATCTACAGCACAATTTACATTTAGTGAATTGAAGATTGCATTACCTGAAAAAAAAGAAACATGTAAAGTACATCAAAGTTAACTTCGAGCAATAATGAGAGGCACAGATTACGAGTTTGTGTAGTCTACGACATAGGGTTGGGCAACTGTAACCGCATGAGACTTACCTCTTATCATTTCCCCAACCTTTGTGAGACTTGCTCGAACTATATAAGTTTTATAGAAAAGTATAATTAACAAAGACTTTTAGGCTAGAAAAGAGTAAACACTATCAGAAATGTTGTTTAAGTATTTTTATTTATAAACAAATTTATTCAAGAAATGATTCATGAGTTTGACTCAAGAACAAGAGAAATGGAATTAGCTGTTAATGCAAATAAGATCAAGTACGTAAAGTGACAGTAAATGCTCATGATTTAAGTATCTGGGTTTTGTATTGGCAAGAGGTAATGATCTAACTGCAGAAATTAGAGTAGAATTCCAGAAGAAAACTGGGTCTTTTATGAATGGAAAGAGCCGAAGGCATCAAAGGTACTACAAAAGCAAAGTTAGAATATATAAGACTCGTCAAACCTATAGTGACAAATGACAGCGAAGTTTGGGCATTAAGTAAGAAGATATCCTCCATAGTTATAGGCATTCCATTATCTTACACTATACTTGGTTAATAGGTTGTAATTTGAATTCACATAAGCAATTTTACAAGTTATTTCATTGAATAAGTCTCTTAATATGTCCTGAAATGTTATTATAGTTCATACAAATTATGACATGAAGTATGGAGAGCCAAACTAGTTTACAAATGTTTTGTTATTGTAAGAAAAAGTTTTAAAATTAGTGAAATTTTATTGAACTTAGTAAATATTCGTAAAGAACTGTATGAAAACACAAATAAAGCTTTCTAATACTATACTGTTTTTAAAATATTGTTTTGAATCATAAACAATATTTTTAAAACCTTTTTCACACTTAAGTAAATGTTTTGAGTTTTGCAACTCTCCTTTTTTTATATAGTTTCATTCCACCTTAAAAACATGTTCATTCCTTGATACACAGTTTTTTTATTTATAACTAGCAAAAAAAAATACCAATTTTAGAAATAAGAAGACTTATGGGTCTTAACAATAAGCACACAGTCGAAACAATCCCAAGAAACTTGATAACAAATTTTGCCTAAAATCATATGGAAAGAAATAGTATAAGTAATATGGAACACATGTAATGTCACTAGTGTAATTTGAAAAATGTAAATATTTTTATTTTCTCTGTCCAATCAAAAATTGGAGAACTGTTTATATTCAGTGCTAGGCTCACAGGCATAGAAAACCCACTAAAATATTATTAGTATTTTTACAAGAACAGAAACTACATTTAACCTAGTTTAATCAAATTACCTACGTACTTGTATCAATAAAGGGAAGATGGTCTTTGATAATTTTATTTAAGGAATTCAACTTAGTCTCTGTAGTCATCTCATATTCCGAGTGTGTTCTTCGCAACTGTGATAGTTCTTGTGACAATTGTCCCCAGTGTTCCTTACCAGTCTTAATATTATTTAATTCTTCTTTTAGTTGACAAATTAATTTTTTATATGATTCTGCAGTATCCAAACTAGAAGTTTTTAACTGATTCACTTCTAGTTGGAGTTTGTCTATTTCGGCTGTTAACTGGTTCACTTCTTGTGCATGGTTTTCTTCTTTTTCATGCATCTATTTCAAATATAAACAAATGTTAAAACAATGTTCACAATATTCAGTCAATTAACATACATTCTTCAAACATAATATAACCTTACATGTGTTACAAATGAAAATTTTATCTTCAAACTGCAGGAAAAATTTGAGGTACAACAATGATTCAAGTATGAATATTGCATTACCTACGACGTGTCGATTGGACCCTACACCATTATCATAATTTACACCCGGGTTGAGATACCTCAAAAACTCAATTTCTTATGAAACAATATGTTAAATTAAAAATTGGTGTATCTCAGACACTATTTGAGGTAATTCAATGATTCAAATAGGAGAATATTCTGTAACAAAGTTGTTTGCAAAAGACACAACACAGGAGCCTCCTCTAGTTGTTTGGACAAAAGCATCACTGCTTTAAAATATATTTTTTCTAATATTCAAACTTCATGGTCTTTACCCAGATACAAACCAGGGACTTACAGCTTCAGAGTTTGAAACACTAACCCATAAACTACAAGCCTGAACACTACATTCATATCATGCTTATGAGCATACAATTATTTTAATTACAGTCTGTGGAAATGTTTTGAAAGCAGTACAATAGAAGACATTAAAACAAAGTTAAACTAACCCTTAGCTGATCTGCATAATCTACCACTATATAACCACACCGCTTCTTGTTAACCTTTCCTTCATGTGGAGTGGAAGGAGCAAACACTCGGAAGAAATTGTACCAGACTATCTTTTTCCTTTCCTCTCTTTACTTTAATTGTACGGTATGATTAATATGATTTAGCAAGGATATACAAATAAATCCAAAACCTGTAAGAAACCCTTATTGGATACAAAGAATGTATTAGATAATTATTTGCTAATGTAGGCTGTATATCTCTGTCACATCTAGCTGGTAGTTATCAGCGATTAAGACTTAAGAAACGAAGACACTGGTGTAGTATCTGACAACTGGAACTGGATTAAGTTAATGAAAAAATATTGATAAACAGAAGTTTGAAATCTCACTTGAAACCATTTCTTAAGGTGGAAAAACATAAATTATCTTCAATTATTTAGAAAATTAATCATTCAGGTTTACCTAGCTAGATACAAAAATTCTCTAAAACCAAAAGGAAAACATGCTCTATATATTGTTTCTTCCAGCAAAGGATATCAGATGACATTCCATTTAACTAACCATGTTTACAAAAACATGAAAAAAGGATATAGCTGTCACCAGACTTGGAATTAACAATTAATAAAATTAACGATTAAAATTAATCGTTAAAAATATGGGCAACTTTTAACTTAATCGTTAGTTTTAAAACTGTTAACTTTTAACTCTTAATCGTTAAAATATTGGTTAACGATTAAAACTAACGTCAGTTAATTTGGCGGATGCCGGAAAGATTTGTCACAATGGAAATGCCGGCCGGGTGGGTGGGCCTGACGTGATTGACAACATTCAATATTCTTTAGTTTGGGTTATTGCTTATTGGCCGGCCAGAAGGGGTGGGGTGTCTAAAGAAGATAGAACTAGTTATTAGTTAACGTAACGTAAACAAACAAAACAACGCTGTCAACACGCCCATCAGTGTCATTCAATTAGCGCTTAGGTATACGTATGCCATAACAGTTGGATAGTTTGTTAATTTTTTATAAATTGTTTAGTTGTTTTGCCCTGTTATAGTGATTGACAGTTTAGATTTTATTTAGTGAGTTAGTGATTGTTAATAGTGAGTTAGGTCTAGTGTAGCAGTATTTTAATTTTTTACTTTTTAATTTTATTATGTCTTTATTGTGGCCAGGCATTTAATATTTTTATGAACAAATAACAAGGAAGGGAAATATATTAACATTTAATGCCTTAACATTTTAATGCCTATTGTGTTTACCAAAATTTTAAACAATCACTAAGGCTTCAGCAACTTCTGCCTCCAATTTAAGGACCCTCTTAAAGGTAAGTTGTGTTTTAGCCATTTTAGGTTGTTGCCATTTTAGGTTGTTGTTAATTTTTGTCGTCTATTATTGAGATTTGTGTTTTATTATAGGGCATACGTTCAATTGCGTTTATTATAGGGCGTTTGCAAGCAATTTTCAAAAATTTGCCAAATATAGTAATTATATATCAATTTAAAAGTGTTCCATAGCTTTTTTGTAAAGGTTCAAAGAATTTATATATGCCAGTAAAAAAGTGATAGATGTAAATTTTACAAAGTTACGTGCTCAAGAAACAAAAAATGTTCAGTAATGAAAGGAAAAGGTTCAACTTTAGACCCACATAAAAAGTAGTAAACATTTTTTTTTTATTTCAAAACATACAAAAGTTTTGTAATTTAGTTGTAAAAAGAACTGTATAGAAATATTTATCAATTTCAAATTCCTTATTTTAAAAACACCAGATTTTATGTTCCTACTACAAGACTGCTAACAAAACTAGGCCTAGTTTGAATAGTAATGTAGAGTGTAGATAAATCAAAGAATTGAATTGAAAAATTGTAATATGTTGTTTTCTAAAAGAATTCATTTAGTGGTCCTCAAATCACAAAATGATATCAAACGAATAAAAAACTCGGATAGGTTCCGAAAAATTGCCGCGAATAATAAAACCGCATAGCAAAAACCAAATCTTATGGGAAAAGGAAGGTTATTAATGTTCGTGAAATATAGAACATTTTAAAACATTATGTATTTATACCTATAAATCCTAGAATTCATTTATACATAAGATACAGGCAGTTCTCGTTATCGCGGTCCCGCTTTACGTGATTTTGCTTTTACGCGGTAAAAAAGTCCTTGAAAGGTTTAGTATTTCAGCCGAGTTGTTTGGAGTGCAGTACAATTATTGATAATTGCATAAGTTATTGGAGCGTTGTTTGTCATCTCACTCTCCCCTCAAGGTCAGGGAGATGACCTCAAGGCTCTCATAATTCATAACGGTACCGTCGGTACCTCTACCCAGTTCCCACCCCTACTTGCTCTGTCATTGTTTGAGTTTGTCTATTTTTAGAACTTAGTCAAGTCTAAGCATCAAGCAATCTTTCACTGCCAGTACCAGTAGTGAAAATATTCTAATCTAAATCGTAGTAACAATTTAATTTCTTTCTCAAAAATTCGAAAAAGATAGTAATTATAAACCAATCTAAAAGTGTTCCATAGCTTTTTGTAGAGAAAGGTTCAAAGAAGTCATATACTGCAGTAAAAAAATTATTAATTTAAAATTTACAAAGTTATTAGCTCAAGAAACAAAAATTTTCAGTAGCGAAATGGAAAAAGTTCAATTTTAGGCCTACATAATTAGTAGTAAACATTTTTTGTAATTTTTTTATAAATGTAAAAAAGTTTCGTAGTTTAGTTTTAAATAGAACTGTATAAAAATATAAATCAATTTCAAATTTCTTATTTTGAAAACATCAGCTTTTATGTTCCAATCACAAGACTGATAAAACAAAACTAGGCCTAGTTTGAATAATAATTTAAATTTAGGAATGTATCCTTTGCCCAAAAATGAAATATTATTATAAGAAAGTGTAGAGAATAAATCAAAGAATTGAACCGAATACTTGTAAATTATTATTTCACTAAAGTATTTAAATAAGCTTTACTTGAATCACAAAATGAGATCAATCAAATGAAACGTTGCGCTTGCGTATTGATAAACCTTATGTCGTGTTGTATTTTAACTTTTAAGAGTTAATTTGTTCAGACATTAACTTTAACTTTAATCAGTTAATTTGATCAGACATTAACTTTAACTTTAATCAGTTATTTTTTTCTGGCATTAACTTTAACTTTAATCAGTTAAATACTTTGGTTGACTTTCCCAAGTCTGGCCGTCACAACAAGTCAACCACTTATAATCATTGTACAAAATTTATTGTCACTTTGTGTATTGAGTGAAAACAGCATTCAAACAAGATTAGCAACTGTTCTCTAGCAGAGGTGATGTTATGAAAGTCAATATTTACGTTGAATCATTATTAGATTTTTTATTTGCCTCATATTTTGTTCTTGTGATTATAACTAAGTTTTTCAAGCTCTTAAACATATAGCGTCCCATTACATTATTATATTATTTAAATCGTAAAAATTACTTTTGGAAAGTGTATTGATTTTATAAGATCCAAATAGATTCAAATATGTATCCATTTGCAATCACAACTTTATATAGTGTGTCTATATGGATACAACTATATTCTCATTATTTAGTATTCATACAAAATTTAACAAGTGGGACGCCGACGGGCCAGTAAAGACCATATTTACCAGTAATTATTTATATTACTCAATTATAATTTAGAAAATTTCAATTTTTCACCCATTAGATGGCGTTTTAGGTGACTAATATGTTCTGACGAAATGTTGATCTAATGATCCTCTAAACAACCCACCATGCCAATTTTCTAGGAAAAATTTTTCCTGTGAGTTATAACGAATTTGAAAATTTTAATACAAATTTTCATTACTAGGTGGAGTTTACAAAATTTCTCCTTTCGATATTTTATAGCCCTTATGATTGCCTATCCAACGATATCTATATCACTTCTCTACGACTTGGCATTCATGAGATAAAGTGCATTATGTAAATGGGCGTTTTTTCCACCTAGCTCCTTCACCTTAATAATAACCCCCTCACTTTATCAGACATTCCTATCCTAAGTTTTGATGAGACATTCAAAAATGGTGTCAAAGTGAATATACCCCAAAATTTGAAAAAATTTGGGAGTCAATTGGGGGTCTTTACTGGTAAATTACTGGTAAATCACTATTGTTTTTTAGGTGCTAGGTAACAATGTTTCCTTAATTTCAAAGACAGAGTAAGATAAAAAATAAAATGCAGAAAGTAACATGGTTTTTTTTGAAGAGGACTTTTGCTTACACTCACCAATGATAATAATTGAGCATTTTCTGCAATTTTCTTACGAAACTCTTCGTCTATTATATGATTAGCAAAATCAGAATTTGGTTGACCTTCAACAACTTTTCCTTTCCCCTTCTTGTTCTTTGATTGATTCTAGAAAATAATGTTTTTAGACAATTCAGAGGTCAATAAAAATATATCAGATTAGCACTTATAATACATCTGAAAAATAATAATAACCTAGTTGCCTTCTAAGTTCTATTATAATAGTGTATACAGTAAAAAGAAACTAGCATCCCTTAACTTATTAAAATAGCTATTTTACAGCCCATTATTATTATTTTTTAATGAAGAGTTGTCATATAAGTGCACAATTGTAATTCAAATATTTGGATTTGGGTTAAATATAAAAATAATTCGATCACGCAGCTGAACCGCTGACGTGAGTTGAGCGAATTTCCAAAATTAAATTTATATGTGTTTTTGGGTTTCAAACAACAATTTGGGAAATTGATCTACTTACGAAGGTGCTGCCAGCATGTACCAAATATATTGCCATCGGCCACCACGGTAAAAGCCTATATACTGAAGAGTGCGCACACCTATATACATGGTATTTCCGGTCAATTTTTTTGGTAACAAACTCGTTCAAGTGACTTAGACAACCAACGTGTGTACCAAATTTGGACCAAATCGGACGTAAAATGCGCCCTTTATAGTGTGCACACATATATACATAAAGTTACTTTCGGTCAAAAATTTGGTCTATTTCCGGTCAATGTTTTTGGCTAACCTACCAGTTCAAGCGACTTAGAAACCCAATGTGTGTACCAAATTTGACTTAAAATGTGTCCGTCAGAGTGCGCACACATATATACATAAATATATCTATATGTATAAAAGGGAAATACCACTCACTAACTCACTCATCACGATTTCTCAAAAACTACCGACGGATTGAAATGAAATTTGGTATGTAGCTTCCTCTAGGGCCATAGGTGCTTACTAAGAAAGGGTTTGAAAAAATTCGAAATTTTAGGGGGGTTTGGGG
>JAGFPH010000039.1:273897-286955 GCA_018207615.1 Philaenus spumarius
AGATGAATTACAATGTAATGTAGTTGATGGATATTACTGGGGTAGTGACTTCTGTCAATCTAAATTTATAAGAGGGGGTTCAGCAATTCCTATTAAAAATAATATTAGGAGTAGTAGTTGTTTGAATATTGATTGGTTAAGTAAGGAAGTTAACTTTGAGATAGCTGGAATTGAGGTCAAAGAGATGAAGTGTATAATATTTTCATTGTATAGAGCTCCTAATGGATGTACTGATGTGTTCCTTGCAAAACTGGATAAGCTGTTAAAATATGTGAGTAAGTGGAAGGGTTATTGTATTATGATTGGGGGTGACATTAATGCTTCTTTTGATGTCACAAGAAAAAGTAGAAAAGTAATGGAATTAATTAATTTACTAACACAATATGGATTTATATATGTTAATGATGAACCCACTAGGTTAACGGCTTGTCTGGACAATATGTTTAGCAATTTTTGTAAACAAACATTTGAAGTAGAAGTTCTTAAATTTCCATTTTTGGACCATGACATTTTGAGCATAACATGTAATAACATGAGTGACTTTGTAAGTAATGCAAAAGAGACAACATATAGTCGGGTCATTGTAGTTCCTAACTATAATGTTGACAAATTTTGTGATGCACTGGCTCAATTTGATTGGGAAAAACTGTTAACTGATCCTAAGTTAGATAATGCAAGCTTGAAGTTTGAATGTTTTTTCAAGAGTTTTTGTAGCATAATGAATTTGTTTGTTAAAGTCCAAAAAAGAAATAAAAATGAAAATAATTTTACTGTGTATAAAAAACACAATAATTGGTATACAAAGGAGTTAAAAGAAATTAAAAATGTTATCTTACTTTTAAATGATCTTTACAGGATTAATAATTCACCTGAAGTAAAGAGACTTTAGTGTAAATGTAGAAAAATGTATGGAATGGGTATCAGAGAAGCTAAGCATGAATTTAATGCTAGGTTTATCCAGAATAGTGACAACAAATGTAAGGCAGCTTGGGCTATTGTTAAAAGTGTATCTAATAACAGGAAAGTAGATGAACAAATAACTGTACTGCCAGATGACTTAAATAAGTATTTTGTTGATGTGGCTGGTGAAGTTAGAAAAAGTATCGCCAAAACTCTGGTCTCCTCACAAGAACTAATGTTAAATTATAAAATTCCCTCTGCTAGGTTTATGTGGGAAGAGGTGACTTGTAATGATATAATAAAAGTAGTGGGCCGGATGAAAAACTCTCAAAGTCAGGATATATAAGGCTTATCCAATAATTTGTTGAAGAAAATTATTTATTACATAGTAGAGCCCCTCACTTATTGTATGAATTGGTGTTTGCAGGATGGTGTTTTTCCTGAGCAACTGAAAGTGGCTAAGGTGATTCCTATCTATAAAAATGGCCCAAGAGTTGACCCAAGTAGTTATAGGCCAGTGTCATTGGTACCTGTGTTGTTGGCAAAGGTTGTGGAGTCAGTTGTCGGTAATCAGATTGGCAGATACTTTGAATGTTTGGATTTGTTCACTGCATCACAGTATGGGTTTAGGAAATCCAAATCGACTACGCAGGCAGTGGATTCCATAATTAGGGAGGTTATCACAGTTTTTGAAGATAATGCTAGTGCACAGGCAACTTTTTGCGATCTGACTAAGGCCTTTGATTGTATCGATCATGGTATATTGTCTGATAAACTGCAATATTATGGTTTCATTAATAATCAGCTAAAATTTTTCAAGTCATATTTGGAAGGTAGGAAGCAGTTGGTTTATACTGAAAGTGGGTTTTCTTCTATCTTAAATATTAAAGCTGGTGTTCCGCAGGGATCTGTATTGGGACCTATTTTGTTTTTGATTGCTGTTAATGATTTACCTGATAATGTTGAAGCACATTGTAGCATGTACGCAGATGACATAACATTTTTGACAATAAGCAATGATGTCAATAAATTACAAACAATAGTAGCTAGCACAGTAGCCAGTGCTTCCGAGTGGTTTAGGGCGAATGGGCTTCTTCTGAATGATGTTAAAACGAAACAATTGATTTTCAGTTTGAAAAATGTTTATTCTTGTAATGCAGAGGAGAGTGTTAAATTTTTTGGTATTTATGTTGATAGGCAGTTGACATGGACTCCTCATATTAATTTTGTGGTTGGGAAACTTTCAAAAATTGTCTTCTTGTTGAGTAGGCTACATGAGGTTATTGGAGAAGGGTATTTGAGAAATGTTTATTTTGCATTTTTTCAGTCAATTATGTCATATGGGATTGTATTGTGGGGAAACAGCTGCAAAATAAAAGATGTACTGATAGTACAAAAAAAAGCTGTAAGAGCTATGACTAAGTCTCATGGGAGAATACATTGCAAGCCTCTTTTTGTTAGTTTGAATATTCTCACAGTAATCAATTTGTACTTGTATGAAGTGGTTAGGTATACAATAAGTAAACTTGATGAACTGCCCAAGAGACATGAAATTCATAAATACAATACAAGAAATAGAGGGGAAATAAACTTGAGATATTATAGGCTGAAGAAATCATCAAACTGTCATTTGTCGGTGGGATTAAAAGTATACAACAAGATTAGTAATAACCTTGATGCTACCCCAAGTAAAAAATGTTTAAGAAGGTATTATGCTTGGCTTGTCGAGAACCCCTTTTATTCATTACAGGAATTTTATACACTTAAGAATGATATGATAAATTTTTAACCTATTTTTGTTATGTGTAAGTAATAGTGTATGTGTGTAGAGATTTTTAATGTTTAGAAACATGAGGTTAAATTAAAATTTCAATCTTGACTATGTCTAGTGTACTAAATGCATCGAATGGCAAATACATTTTTATTATTATTATTATTATGGAAATTCGCTAATAAAGTATAATAGAATAGCCCCATTATCACTTTCACCCTTTTAACAAGAAGAAAACTACTACACAATTAATTACAACATTTTGTATATATACCAATTCAACCAAACAGTGGCCCTAATTCTGAAACTTTTAAACAATTTAGATTTTTTTAAATATTTTATGTGATAAAATAAGCTTTTTGTGTAAAGTTTATGAAACAAAAAGTGTAAAGTGACTAAAATTTGCATGATATCAACTTTGTTTTATGTGTCAATTTTGACGCTTTAGTTATTAAATATCATTAATAGCAGTCAATGTGGCTGTGATAGTGAAATATATCAACTCAAATATTTATGAATTTTAGTAAAATTTAGAGTAAGTTTTTTGAATTTAAAAACCAAACCTGAAGAGCATCCAATTCATCTTGAAGAACAGTAACTCTACGAGTGAGCTGCTCATTTCTAAAAGTTAAACTATCAGCTTCCTGATCAGCTCTTCTTAAACTTTGCTCTTTTTCTCGCAGTGCTTCCTTTAATTCAACATTATGGCTTTGTTCCTCAAGAATAGCCTTTTTCAATACAACGAGTTGAGCTCGAACCTGAAAATATTGCAAACCTGAAAACCCTTGCAAACTTGAAGAAATTGT
Organism: Philaenus spumarius; assembly: GCA_018207615.1. NCBI lineage: Eukaryota > Metazoa > Arthropoda > Insecta > Hemiptera > Aphrophoridae > Philaenus > Philaenus spumarius. The sequence continues at coordinate 277,375 of JAGFPH010000039.1, forward strand.
TTTATACTTAGAATATAGCCTAGAATTTAGATAATAAGCAAAATAAATATATACCGTATTTTATGGTATTTTATTATATTTACCTTTGAATATTCGCCTGCAATTTTATGGTATTTAGTCTGAAGATCACCTCCAGCTCCATCCATTTTTATTTTGAAACTTTTTTATGACCTAAATTATAACAACTGCAACATCATTGAGCTACACAAAACAAGATAAAACAGAATAACATTTAAAACAAAACAAAAGCAACTAAAAGATAGCTAATATAAAACATAATATATACAATTAAGTATGACATGAACCTGCCTGGGGTTTTACAGAGTTACCAAAAAGTTCTATCTGTACTGGAATAATAACCCTTAGGCCTATCAATCTAACAATTGAACTTTAAGATCCTAATTGAAATTTAAGATCTTGTCAAAACCTAGTAAGATGAACTTGTAAATGTTGATATTAGTTTGAAGTTCTTTAGGTAACATTACAGTAGGCCTATAAATAAATATTGAGCTTGACTTGTGAGAAGATATACTTTATAATATAAACTTTGAACACAAAATCTCACAACTAATACATTTCTTAACTCAAACATGTTTCAATGACAAAATTTCCATCTTCAGTGATGCACGATCTACAATACTCAAACTATAACTGTTATATATATAGTTATCTGGTACTCCGATTCGTCAATCAAACCTATTCACGCTCCTACATTGGACATTGAATCGGACTGTAAATGGCTAGCTTTACAAACTTATATATGTTTGTACTGGAAACATACAGCGGCGTAACTTTACTATTCGACTCTAGACTAACCTCTAGAGAGCTAACAGAAATGCAAAAATAATAATTAAAAAAATACCTAAAAGGTTCTAACCTAACCTATTTGGTCACAGTATGTTTACCTGTTTACGCCCATACAGCAACTAGAGATTGTAAGTTAGAACTTCAAGCAACTTTTTTATGATTTTCATTAATTGAAAATATATTGATGCATCAAATAGACTATGTTTGGGCCTTTGTTATACACATCGGATTGACTCAATATATCGTATATCCCTAGTTTTAGTATGATGTAAAGTACGGTAAATATTAAGTATTTAGGCCTGTGTAACCTAATATAGAATTTTATAGGCTAAGTATATGACTTATACGTGTATTAAATTAAATGAAGTTGTTGGGACAGTGAAGTCCGGCAATCCTATTTATTTACGTTTGCATGTAGCCTACAGTCCGATATTAATTGAAAAGATTCGTCTAATATTTCCTGAGTTAAATAGGTAGTGAATTGAATTTAAGTTTAAAGTGTTTTATTTTCTATGCGATTTATAACTAATTAGGCCTACATAAAATGTTATATTTTCATTTATTTATGGCATTTAGAAATAGAATTGAACATTACAATTATGTATTAGAGCATTTACTTGAGTATACATTGGCTCCTCTGCCGCAGTATGGCAAGGGGTTGGGCGCAAGTTTACTACTCGACGCTAGGCTAACCTATGGTAACAGAAATGCAAGAATAATAATTTGTTTAAATAGCCTAAAGGTTCTAACCTATAGTATTTAGTCACAGTATGTTTACCTGAATTCAACATTTAACAGTAGAGAATGTAAAACAACGTTGTTGTCTACAAAAATACCAGCCTAGGGTCAAATGTAAACTTACGCCAGGGATCGTAATGTAAACTTTCGGTGAAAGTAAGACTATGATGATTTAAAAAGTACCTTTCACTGACAACAATTTCAAAGAAAGTGTTTTGTAAGTGGTTGTTTTGAAACATTTTAATTAGGCCTAAAACCTGTTTCTAGAAAATAACAGCTTTACACAACACTACAGTAGTACAGGTAGCCTATATTATGCATATAGAGAATAGTCAATAATAATATTGTGTTACTGCTACTTATTCAATTATAAATTATTGAGCATACTTTTATATATTCAGAATTAAATAAAAAATACAAATGCAAAACAATATGATCATTAAGAGCACCATTTACCTCATGAACAAAAGAGCTATCTTTTGACAGATTAGTTATCTGTATAATATAATGCTTTCAATTTTAATGGTTTTGGGCGGATCATTTTATTAATAAAGAAACAACCCACATTTAGGGGCCTAATAAACAAAGTATACACCTGTATAAAATAACTTAATTTTTGCTTGAATTAGAAGTAATAACAAGTAATGAGTTCTGTTACAAAACACACAATTATTTTAAAGCACAAAAATGCATTTTTATTAACTTGCAACTCTAATTAAATTTTTAAAGTACTTTATTAGGTTAAGTTAAACTACATCCGAATAAATAAACGTAGCAATAGCAATCAGTAAGTAAACTAATCCACATTACCAAATATATATAACAAAATAATTCATCTGATGTTTTCATCAAGGCTGCCAACCTTGATAATAAATTTGATTATGGACTTCATAAAAATATCCCACCTTATGGGCTATATTGTGAGAGTACTGTCTTTGATTATGGACATTCTCATATGATGTATATGTATAATGATTATATATGTATAATCAAGGGTACTGTATTATACTGTTATATTATGTGGTGACTGGTAAGCGGACCACTGCATTCTGGGTGAAAATAGTCGTACTACTTCATTTTATTGCTCATAATTGACTTGTAATGTGCTGTACCCTAGCGTTCTAAATTTAAAGGAGTATTGCTGTCAAACAAAAGGATTAAATTAAGTTCGAAACTAAAATATTTCCGGCAGACCAGGGATCAATCAAATATTTTAATCTCTTTAGGAATTAATTACTCCTAATTCCACTTTAGGGGTTAACAAATATCTTATTAAAAGTGCATTTTTACTTTCTCACTATACTATAGTATAGAGAAAGTATTATAGTGATCGCAAAAAAAATCGATGTTGAGATTTTTGTGGAAATATCCGTTTTGGGACCAACTGAGTCCAAAAAAGTGGTTTTTACAAAATGTCTGTCTGTATGTCTGTATGTATGTCTGTATGTATGTATGTCTGTATGTATGTATGTCTGTATGTCTGTATGTCTGTATGTATACAAAGCTAGAGAGAAAACTATTCGATCGATTTCAACCAAATTTGCACCAGACATGTCCAGTACGCCTGTATAGATGCACGAAAAAGGGTTTTGAACAATTTTGAAAAACAACCCCCTTTTTAGCCAAAAACCCCCAAAAAATCAGTTATTATTTTTTTATAAAAAAACGGCTCTAACGATTTTGATAAAATTAGGCTTATTTGTAGCCTTTAATGTGCCCTACCATATCCAAAAACCCGCATCTTTCTAAAAATTCTCGTTTAGCTAATAATAATAATAATAACTGATTTTGGGGGGTTTTTTGTCCATAAAGGGGGTTGTTTTTCAAAATTTTTCAAAACCTTTTTACGTGCATCTATAAAGACCTAATTGACGTGTTTGGTGCAAATTTATTCGAAATCGATCGAATAGTTTTCTCTCTAGGTAATAATAATAATATTTATTAGTTAATCGCCTACTTTAATAAAAGTAGGCCTATACAAAGCTAGAGAGAAAACTATTCGATCGATTTCAACCAAATTTGCACCAGACATGTCCAGTACGCCTGTATAGATGCACGAAAAAGGGTTTTGAACAATTTTGAAAAACAACCCCTTTTTGGCCAAAAAACCCCCAAAAAATCAGTTATTATTTTTTAATTAAAAAATGGCTCTAACGATTTTGATAAAATTTGGCTTATTTGTAGCCTTTAATGTGCCCTACCATATACAGAAACCCGCATCTTTCTAAAAATTCTCGTTTAGCTAATAATAATAATAATAATAACTGTTTTTTGGCCATAAAGCGGGTTGTTTTAAAAAAAAAATCAAATCCATTTTACGTGCATCTATGAAGACCTAATTGACGTGTTTGGTGCAATTTTTTTTCGAAATCGATCGAATAGTTTTATCTCTAGATAGTAATAATAATAATAATAATATTTATTAATCTCCAACTTTAATAAAAAAACTCTCCTACACCACCCTACAAGTCACAGTGAATCTGTTTAGTAATTTAAATGTATTTGTGAGAAAGTATGTGCCAGTTCCTGGTACCGTTTATTTGTAATAATGTGCAGTAATTAAATTATGTAGATAGTATATTTGTTAGTTAAAAGATAGCGCTGACACCGTAAAAAGCAACTCCCTAACATCTTCCTAGTTCGTTAACCAACCGCTAGTCTGTTTGGGGTTCCGGAGTTGGTCGCCTAGCAACGATAATCTTTAGTCAAGCTCCTGTTCCCAGGTTGGCTAACCGGCAGCTTTATCTCGTTCTTCAGTCATCGTTGTTATGTGCTCGTAGCCGGTTGAATGTTTGTGTGGTTACGCGTGTCTTCAAAGTGAACATGTTTATTTTAATGGTGTTGTGATTTCAGTGATGTAATTTCATAAAGGATATCTAAATAATATACAATGGCATCTTACGGACTTGTTTCACAGGGTATGTAACCATAAATCCATAATAATCAATGGAGACTACTACTGTACAGCTGCAATACATGTGTTTGTTGTGCAGTGTATTGATTAGACTACTGTACTTTTATGACCGCTAATATTAAACCACTTGTTACAAACGCATTTAATAGATTTATTGTTATATATAGTATTTATTTTTAGTTTGATGTTAGACTTTAATTGTGACTTAATATATATATCATAACCATTCGAGTAAAACTATGGTTCACTATTTTTTTTAAGTTTTGTGGAGTGCAGCCTAAGAGTTATTTTTTATAGTAGGCTTAATTTTACAGTATAAATTAAATCACGTATATTTTCTGAACACTTAAACACTACTTCTTTTTAAATTATTGGCACTACAAAGAATAAACTTCTTTTATATGAGATGACAACTTCTAACCATTAGGATTAAAAAATATCGTTCAAAGTATCACCTAATTTCTAAAGTATGTACAATTGAATTGAACAAATTTCATTTATTGTCACATGACATGTAATACACAGTAGATATGTGGTAAATAGTGTACATGTTATTTCACTCTTAAAAAATACATATTTCTTTATCAAATCAGTCACTTCCTCTTAAACATCTATTACAATTTATCTGTTATTGATATGGTACATTCATTTCAGAAACGTTAACCTAAATATTATACTTTGATTTGTTAATCTTTAGCTATTTTAACTAATCATTTGTGTATAAAAAATGTAATGCACAACCTTCCGAGAGAGGAAGGCCTAAATTTTGATAATGAGAGTTGATACATAAGCAACCCTGGAACTATCATGCATAACATTTTGTGTATTATGAAAATGATGGCATATGTTCGAAAACCCAATGAATAAACTCATTTAAAATCAGTTTTTTAACTGAATAAAAATTAATTGTAATTGTTTTATAAATATTTACGAATTTGACAGCAGCCTACTGCAAAATAATAGAAAATAGTTGTGCAATGAAAATAGTAATTTATATCAATAATAATAATAATATTGTATGATAACATCAAATAATGTTACCCGTATGCTATAATATTAAAGAATACAGAAACAGAAACTCCAGATGATGATTATTTTAAACATCTTCACCAAACATGTAGTAATATTGATTAGCGAAACTGACAAAACTTTATCCTCACGAATGGAGCGATTCTGTTGAAGGAACTCGAGCGGAATGTTACCTACAAAATTGCCTATTTGGTTTTATTTGGTTGGAGTTACTTATTTAGAGAAACCGCTTATCAAAGTATTCTGCGGAAGAAGCGTTAGAGTTTGTAATTAAATAGCATTATTCGAAAGTTAAAGTTGTTTAGAAGGCTACACGCTCAGGTAAGAGATCAAAGAAATTGTTTTATTTATTCCTAAAATGTCGACCCTTTTTACGGCATGGTATGATGACCAACGATCCCTTAATGTATTGAAGATATGTCAATAGCTTGAGTTACAAACATGTGTGTAGGCCTAATGAAACTCAAGTTTGAATTCGATGTGTTTACTGTACTGTACTGTTATATAATACGAAAATGTTAAGTCCAACAACATGTTAAATTTGTCACCAAAATATTGCGAGCGTAATTGTGTTAAGGCATCTTACCTAAACCCCATCTGCCGAATACACCACTGTATGCCCTATAGCATTATTTCAAGAAAATTGTGGCATTTAAAACTTTTATTAAATATTAACCACGGATTTACTAATTAATTAATTAAAATTTATTAAATTTTAGAGTGAAGGTAATATTTCACGATTTCTATCTTAAAAAAGAAACTCTTACTTTAAATTCTGTAATTTTAATACAACGAATTGATTAGATTTTTGTTAAAATCCCATTGAATTATCGCAATAAAGGTATTATCCCTGAACTTTTACAATGCTTTGGGTATATCTGATTTAATTTATTTGGTAGCATGCTACATTATTATCAATGAGGAAGTAAAAATGAAATTTGTTTTATAAGTATGGCTACTTCATGCACGTGGAGAGGACATACACAAAAAATCTAGAATATCCCGACATATAGAAATTTGGTTATTTTTTTCGAATTAAATTGTAACTATTGTAGTTATTTATTTCGATAAACTATTACATGTTTGTTTATTATTTATATATTTAATTCGATATATTGTATATGCTTGTTCATATACTTCTGTAACAGTATCTTAATGGGTAGGGCTTTTAAGATCTTAATATTTATCAATACATTAGTCTTGCGTTTTATCTATATTGGAGGTAGGTCTTTTGTGATAGTGTAGCGATATCTGACCCCTCGAGCGTAAATAGGCGGGGCTATAGTACGACGACTTTGCCAGATGTTTGGCTGAATCAGCTGCTTGCCGGGTTGTCTCGAGCGGCCGAGTTGCTGCATTTTACAAACAACTGCATTACCAGAATCTGAATCAGTAATGTGTAGATCATGCAGCATCATAGTTCTAGGAGTGAAAGTATTATTTTGTAGTCCTAGTCATATATTATGTTTGTTGTGATCGTCATCTAACAAGAAATAGCTCAGATAATGAAAGCAAAAAAAAACCCAGAATTTCGGGAATAATTATGCTGATTTTTCCCAGGTGATGTTACTAGAGTAACATTTTCTTCACTTTCCTCCTGGAACCATTTATTATAAATAAAGCAATCCGATAGGTTACAATGAATTCTATTAGCCTATACGTTTAGATTTGCCTTATATCTTTTTTATAAATGAATAATGGCAAAATTATTTCCTACATAAAGTATGCGTTGTCCAGAACACAAAGATATTCGAGTATTTTTTGTATTCAGTATTTGATTAGATATAAGGACGGAGGAAACGACTTCAACGGCATGAAATAACTCTGTACTCTCTGGGAATATCTGGCAGGCCTACATCGCGGCGCGTCGTTTTTTTTTAACATTTCAAGATCAAATCTTTATACATATAAATGATACAAATAACAATATTAATCCTATAAAAAACATAATTTAAGGCAGAAAATGATTTGTAACTTTGTGCAAAATTATAGTTTGACCTTGTAAATAAAGCAAGCGATGTCTATACTGTGTGAGCTTTTAAGCCTTCCTTTGCTGACATCACGCCTGAGTGCTTAGGCCTTGTATTATAGGTGGTGTCGGCCAAATGCAGTGCTATGTTGCGGTTCCTGACAAAATTCGCTTGAATGATTTTTCAGATCAATTTGTTTCTTTTGTGTGATATAGTCTAATTTTTCTTATTTAATGCTTTTTGTTTTATTAGGAAAATACAGTAAAAAAATATTTTTAGTTTGAAATTTAATAAATTTAAGTTTTAAGAGAAACACTGAGGACATATTTTTACTCCACTTAGTAAAATATTTGTCCTACAAGCTTTGTACCTACACAACATTCTACTTCAAATGGTGCTGTAATCAGGAATATTATACTTATTTTCTACAGACTTAAAGCAGAATATAAATTTTATTAAAATTATTTGTTTATAATTTGTGGCAGCATGCCAAACATTTTGCCTTACATACCGAACGTGTGATGATCCCTTTGTTGCATATGGCTCGCAGCGGGAGTTGGTTTTGTACCAACACACTCGTTTAACTAACTTCATTGCCCCATATGTCGTGAATTACAACTGATAGACCTGCAAAGTGTTTTGAATTTCTATTTGGTACACACATTTAAAATTGAGTGCACCTTAACACCACATGGTTTTATCGAAATTTCAATGTTTCAGGTTAAGTTATGGCAAAACAATGGTTGAAAATAACTTCATTTCCAGCATATTTTGTTTATGAAATCCATTTTCATGATGTAAGTAGGCATCATGGAAGGAGACCTGTTCGCAGTTTTGTAATTCTTAAGATTATTTACGTTTTGTGTGCTGTGGTGTAAAATTTGTGGACAAAGAACCAAGTATTCTAACAAAATAACGGTACCATTTTTATTTATGAACTAAATATATTTAATGCTAAATGGAAAGCTAACTTTATTTTTCGTTTAAATGTCAGAGGTAACATTGCCCATTTTTTAATTTTCTTCATACAAAAATTAAAACAAACATTTTAAAAAGCCTACGTTAGCAACTGGATTTTACTTAGGACGTGTGACAAATGAATTAATATGGTTTTTGTAACCAACAAGAAAGCAGTTCCAAGCAAGGATGACTGTCAACATATTTACATCTATTGTGAATGTTATCAAACTGGTAATACGTGTTTAGCTAAAAATGTAATCTACATAAGTTTAAATGCTCAGAAACTCAGATGGTAAATTGTATACTAAAACAAATTTGTATATTTAGCCTTACCGGAAAATACAGCAAATTTTAGTCGGAGTTAAGTGGGCAAGAAAAGAAACTATTAGAAACATCGAAGTTGTAGCCTATATTTGGTCGGAGAAGTATTTCAATCTACACAAATGTGCTAGAGTTATTTAAATTAAAAAAATATAGCAATCCAGAGATAATAAAATTGCAGTACAAAAGATTATATGTAGTTGCAAAGATATGAATAATAAATTAAGAAAATTTATACACACAGTAAATACAAAAAAGCCAAACTTATTTGACGCGTAAATGTTCGTGCTTTAAAGAACGATACAAAGTAAAAACGAACTCTGAACGAAAATAACTTGTGAAAAAATGTAATGGAAGCTTTATAGCCTATAAATTTAGACTAAAAATCATTTTGTTTAAAAGTAACTGAAATATTGTAGCCTATACAGTTATATAATTATACAGAATATAATTTATTTCTTTTAATAATCTTTGAATGAGAAGGAATTATTTAAGCTTAATAACAATAACACAAATTCTCAAACATACATTTAAAAATCAAACATGTTTCAACGGCAAAGTCGTCATCCTCAATGATACATGAGCTACAACTAACAAATTTATAATTTATTATCAACTTTGCGTTTGATAATACTGTAATTAAACGTACTATGTGTGTGAGAATCAGACGAATCAGTGCAACACTCTTAATAGCCATGAAAATTTCTGTGTAAGATTGTTTATGGGTTAGGTCTCTGTTTAGCCATTTTCTTACTATGTCACCCTACGGAAAGAGTACTTACTAGATTCTAGTTATACAAAAGAATTTTTTTGTTTTCCCCAACACAAAAACAAGATAATCT
>JAGFPH010000039.1:286965-318486 GCA_018207615.1 Philaenus spumarius
CAAAAAGATGTTAAATTCTAAAGGTAAATAGAAAACCGGGGAAGTGGGAGTTTTAACCAATGATTACAAAGTATACTATGTAATCATTGGTTTTAACCCACTACAACACACAGACAAACGAAAGATCCTAAAGGGCCTCGTCTTTTTCATTAAAGGTTGGAACCCTAAAGATGGTGTTAGATATCTGAAGAAACAATAAGTTTACAACGTAGTTAATTAAAGGGATTCAAGATTTTTTTTATTTTAAAACCTTGAGCAATTTTGAGTAGCAACAGTAACTTACAGACAGCAAATTGTGTTTTATATTCTTTGCAAAAAGTCCCCACGTTGATCAAACTCACAAGATTTTGTGAAAAGATCAAAATTATATCTCCGCCACTTTTCGTAACATGTAGGCTCCTAACAGCATTTAAAAAAAGAAATTTTCGCTCATAATGAGGATAGTTTACATAAAGAGAGAAAAGATCACATGTTTGATCTGCACTTTATGTTAAAACTAATTGTATGTACACAGAGTGTCAGTGTTACATTGTAGTTCCTGAAAATCTTCTTTGTTAAATTTAATATTCAAGAGTTTAAAAGAACTAAACAGCTCATTTAATTCTTCATTTAAGGTTAACACAATACATGTGTTTTACTAAGTACAAAAGCTACTGATAAGAATAAGAATAATATGTAGGCCTACAACGTAGTTTTAATTAAATAAATAGTTTTTATAGTTTTGGCTACCACACATAAATATGGACATAGTTTTTTTTTTTTGCAAACAGATATATTTACTCAATTTTGTATTTGTACATAATATACAACGTGAGACGAGATTCAAGTATTTTTATACTTCCTCAAATCGTAGGACGTAAAATGAAATTTAATCATGTTAGCACATCTTACAAAATATATGTTACCCATTGTTATTGAATTAGTAGTAAGATCGCGTGAAAAATTACGTGCACATTAATTTGATCCACATGAAAAAATATAACTTCAAAATATTAAGTTTAATTTGTTATAGAACTGATGTAGGCTACATGCTTTGTTTTGTGATTAGAAGTCATTGAAAAGGTTTATTTTTTGTTTACTTCGTTTTTCAAAAGAAACTACTTATTCCTTCAAACAACAAACTATGTCTTAATTGGTTATGCCTTTAGAGATTTTTAACGTAGTAAATGGACAGAGGGAACATTTTATTCAAAGACCTGAAATACAATTTGGAATACAAAACATTTTAATCATAGGCCTATTTAAAACAACTATGTTGACCTCATTTAGGCAAAACTATATTATTGTTCACTTTAAAATTAAAGTTTTCATAGACAGTAGTCCTATATAATTTGTAAATTAACAGAAGCTCAAACTTTTATGATTCCATGAAAATAACAACCAAAAGTCCAATATAGTGATAGTTTAAAATGTAGTTTTATGTTTCTAGGCTTAAGTTGTGTTTTAGGGGGTCCTTAAAGAGGATTGTAAAAGTATTACATTTTTTAACTCTTTCTAATCTCAAAGCCGATCATATAACATATAGCCTACATTAGTTTTATAACTCATATTCAAAAACAACCAACATCCAGTCATTATAAGAAGTTTGTTCTGATTGAAGTTGTAAACATAACCTCAAAGTATAATTTAGGCTAGGTTTTGTAAAATATTACAAATGATGGACGAAATCAGCTATAGGCTAATATGTCTGAAGTGGGGTGTATTGTTGATAGGTGCTCAATAACGTAACATATGTCTTTAAAATTATAGTTATTTTACACAACGATGCTATATTATATTATTTTGTTACCCATGTACGTACGCACCCTCTCTTTTAGTTCATTAGAAAAAAATAAGATCTATTTCATAAACGATACGGTGGTATATAAATGCAATTACATTAGTAACTAATATTTATTGTATGTTCAGTATGAAGGATGGTTTTGAAATCAACTTTATTCTCCTGCGAGTGTTAGTTTGACTGGTGGAAGCATCCAGGCCACGTGACCTGGAAGGATCTCCTAAAATAACTGGTTGAAACTATCAATCGCTGAGCGAAAAATGAAAATGTAAATGTTGTTAGCATCTGTCTAGGTGTTAATTGTTTATAAACGTTCTGTAGCACGGTGCTTCTTTGTTAGGCTTCTGGTGTAGGGTTACTACCAACTTGGGGGCTTCTATTGAAAGCGACTGAACATCCCTTCACGATTTCGCAAGGTTTCTCTATTAGCCAACTCAAACGCCCTTTTATTTATTCACAAATCTGAACTCCTTAAAGCTACTTTTTAGCTGTAAAAAACATTCAAGGTTGCTTCATTGTATAGCTCCTATTTGTATAATAAAATTTAATTAAATTTCCTTTCAAAATCCAAAGTACATTTTGGCAAATTCAGTGAAGAACTGATGGATAGTTGCCACACCTTCGCCAAATTGGATCTGTTCCCCAAAAATATAGAATTTCACTTTATTACATTTATTGTTTCCATTTAACTAAATCTCTGAACCATGAGATCCTACCTATTGGGCTTAACTAGTTAATAATAGTGTACCGATATTTTCCTATTTTAAGTTTTTATAATTTAAAAGGAAAAACAAAACACTTTTGTAACCTCACTGCAACTCCAACAAGTTGTAGCAATCTATCGTCCACACGTGCAATACGATATTGTAACGATATAGTTTGTGCAAGTCAAATTGTTACGATATATCGTTGACGTGTAGACGGACCTATCCAACCACGCCGATCTCCACTTCAACCACAGACTATAGAATTAATAATTCTATAGTCTGTGCTTTAACGAACAGCAGTGACATTGCAGTTTTGGATAGGCCTGGATTCATTTTGATTATGCTATACAGCCTATGCCTTTTGGAAGCGTACTATGTATGTGTTACCGATAACAAGAAATTTAAATTTTGGTTTAGTAGTGAGTTTAAATTAAACATTTGCTTAATTATTTTAAAACTTTCATAATCCAAGTGGTCAAAGAAAGTATACGAAGTCAGTGTTATTATTTTCTAGCCTTTAATTAACCTCATCATAATGAAGTACAGTACCGATACTATACATTACGTGAACAACATTAATGAACAATGTATAGTTCATTATGTGCTCATTTAAACCCAAGTAGAGTTGTAGGTGCTAGACTCATGATAACATCCCGAATATCAAACTTCCCTTTGTTTCAATGGACTTCCGGCGCCACTAATATAACTAATGAAGTTCCTCACAATAGGCTTAATGTCCAATTATTAATGTTTTATGTAATTATTTGAAGAAATTAATTTCAAAACAGCGTACCCTTATACATTATATTGAAATAATTGGCAATTAACGCAAGGCGTGACATTGTTGTGAAAATTCCGACGCTTCAAAGATCATGACGGGTACTTTATCACAAGGGACAATGCTTACTGAAACATCTAATTATTCGCAAAATGATGTCCTATAATTCCCCCAAGGCTCTTATTAAATTCCTCAGGAGGGGCAGAGTAATTGAGCTAAGGATCAAAGTGTATTGTTAGTTTTTAGTCCTTAAGATATTTTTTATTGACGGAAGCTTTATAAGGAAACTAGCTGGCCCGACCCGGCTTTGCACGGATAGACAAATCAAAGTTAAATGTATATTAACAAAACATATACTATATCAATAAATATATTACACTATGTATTTCTTATGGGGATTTTTAGTAACTTTGACCCCCCCAAACCTCCCCTAAAATTTAGATTTTTTAACCCTTTCTTAGCGAGCACCTAGAGCCCTAGAGGAAGCTACATAATAAATTTCATTCCAATCCGTTCGGTGTTTCTTTTTAGTAACTTTGACCTCCCAAACCCCCCTAAAATTTGAATTTTTTAAAACCCTTTCTTAGCGAGTACCTAGGGCCCTAGAGGAAGCTACATAACAAATTTCATTCCAATCCGTTCGATGGTTTTAGAGAAATCGCGATTTTGTAACTTGGACCCCCCAAACCCCCCTAAAATTTCGAATTGTTTTAAAACCCTTTCTTAGCGAGCATCTATGGCCCTAGAGGAAGCTACATACCAAATTTCATTCTAATCCGTTCGGTAGGTTTTGAGAAATCGTGATTTAGTAACTTTGACCCCCCAAAACCCCCCTAAAATTTCGAATTTTCGGAAACCCTTTCTTAGTGCGCATCTAGAGTCTATAAAGAGTATTAGTGCCAAATTTCATGTTTGTAGGCCTCGTGGTTTTGGAGAAACTGTGATGAGTCAACGGTATTTGGCTTTTATAAGTATAGATAAATTATTCGTTGACTTCGCTTAGGTTTAAATTTGATTAGGCATTTTTATAAAATTTTCTGAGATTGAAGGCTCATTTAATTTGGTCGTTAATTTCAAGGTAATTTTGAGGTTAAGTGGGTTTTATTATTAAAAAAATTATGGACCTAGGCCTACACACTACACATTATTATTATTTTTATACATAAGAACATGCATTTTTAAAAGTAACTTGCAAGCTTAAAAGTAATTACAAAGCTATATCATTACTATAGCTTTGCCATATCAAAGTTAAATTTGTAGGCTAATTTCTAATAAGCGAAATATTAACTTTAGATGGTCATAACTTTGGTATCTCAAATCAATTAAATGTTCAAAAAAATTATTATATGGCTATATAATAATCTGGTGATTTTAGGTTTTTCAATTTTGAGGTTATTATATAAACTTAAATTAATATGCTGTACATTGTTTCACAAATCAAGTTAATTTGTGTAAAGAGAGTAATGTCAATATGTATGCATAATTATTATAAATTGCATTGTAACTTGTACTGCTAATACTTGACCATATCTATTCTTTAACGATCAGTCAGACTAAACGTTGTTGACAACTCCAGTACTTTTATGTTAAGAAATTCGATAACTATCAAGGTCGGTCATAGGTCATAAGTCTAGTTGAAAAAAAATGATTTTAGGCGACAGTCCACTGCTTTTCGACCGAAAAAAGTTATCTCTATCAACAGCTGTTAGTCTAGTATAGGTAAAGCATCATTCAATACAATTTGTTGCATTTACCATTTGACACCTTTGTTAGAATAGGTAAAGCATTATTATTTTACAATTTGTTGCATTTATCATTTGACACATTTGTTAGGATAGGTAAAGCATTATTCTTATACAATTTGTTGCATTTATCATTTGACACATTTGTTAGAATATGTAAAGCATTATTCTTTTATAATTTGTTGCATTTATCATTGACACATATGTTAAGATAGGTAAAGCATTATTCTTATACAAGTTGTTGCATTTATCATTTGACACATTTGTTAGGATAGGTAAATCATTATTCTTTTACAATTTGTTGCATTTACCATTTGACACATTTGTTAGGATAGGTAAAGCATTATTCTTTTACAATTTATTGCATTTACCATTTGACACATTTGTTAGAATACGTAAAGCATTATTCTTTTATAATTTGTTGCATTTATCATTGACACATATGTTAAGATAGGTAAAGCATTATTCTTATACAAGCATTATTCTTATGCATTTATCATTTGACACATTTGTTAGGATAGGTAAATCATTATTCTTATACAATATGTTGCATTTACCATTTGACACCTTTGTTAGGTTAGATATGGCTAGGTAAAGCATAATTATTGTACAATTTATTGACTTTACAACCCGACACCTTTGTTAGGTTAAATTAAGCCTAGATGGAAACGATTTTTTAGGTAAAGTTTTTGACCATACTGAAATGGGTTTTCGCGAAATCCTTTTTAAAGAATATATGTGAATATTTATAAAAATACACGACTCGTGATAGTATTATCTCCATCTTGCTGTTGCTTGTTAACTTCTTTGTAAATACTTGTGCTAGATTATACCAAAGCCTAAACACATTTCATTGTCAGTGATGTGTCAAGCCTCTGCGGTATTCAGTGCTTTTAATTTGTGTCGTTTTGTTTGTTGATTTGTATAAAATTAGATGTGGCATCGATGTTACTTTGCGCAGTAACGAATGACGCCTTTTTGATACTGTAGCACCGTTTATAATTTTTATTTAAAACAGTTTCGCAAAACTACAAATAATAAAAATAAAATTGACTGTAAGTTCTCACCTTCCAAATGTAGGGTACTGCTTAATAATGTTGTTAGAGATAATTCATTACGTAAATCGTCTAGGCGTGAGCCAAACATGGATAAAGGTCCATTATAATATTGTCTTCATGAACAAGTTTCTTAGTAACCAAATAGTGATGGCGACAAAAGAGCAAAACTACATGGCCAGTTTATTCAAAGTTCCTTTATATTAATGGAAAACTACAACATTTTGTATTCGCTAATACAATCTACTGTTCTAGCGAATATGAATATTCCTAGTTTTTTTTATGAGTTACTAATCGCGTGGATTACAATATTACATGTTCAGACTCTGGTTGATAGCAAGAAAAATATGCCTTCATATTTTCATATTAGACGTTTTGGGCATACATTAAACAGATTTTGTTAAAATCAACATAGTCTCAAATACAAAATGCTTAGGCCTATTTGTCTTTTCACAAAAGTTTCATAGCCTACATGTATTTACATTTCTGATATTCGTTCTTAGAAGTTTTAGAATTTTTAATACCTACTTGTATTTACTGTAGAAGCTATTTGGAGGAAGACATTTTTTTTATTCTTTTATTTAATATTCGTCAATAGCTTTTCTTACTAGGTTTGCTACCCATTAACATTTATATGGATTCAAATATTTAATACGTAATTTTGAAGTGAAACTTTTTACTGAATTAAGTATTTACAATTTTTTGGTGAAACAAACAAGAATCAACGTTTTAGTGTTTCCGAATATCCTTGGTTTCATTAATTCTTTCACTACTTTACTCGCTTTACCAGTAAACCAGTAATTAATTGTAAAGGAAGGAAGAGCTATTATTGCAGTATTTATTTATATATGGTGGAGTCTGGATACGCTGTGGTAAAAGGTTGCGTGCATCAGTCAGTTGACAGTAAAAGCTTTTGCCTTGAACCTGTACAGTAAATTACAAATATTAGTTATGCTTGCTGTACCTAGTAGTTTGGGTAACACACATTGGTTATTACTCCTTAAACTATTATCTATGTATGTATGCCTACACAATGAGAATAATAATTTTATGTATTCAGTGGCAGCGATAAGAACCCGCGGGCCCCCCGCAAGTTTGTTAATCGGGCCCCCCTCCCCCTACAATATCTTAAAAACCATTATTACTATTGACGAGTGAAAGGGTTAATTTATTCATTAACCGAGGCATATGACCCGAAATTTCCTTTATTGCACGAACGCCATGATAAATAGTTTTCGGCCTAAAGGATGACCGATATAAAATAAAATATACAATTTTTGTATACGTTATTCTTTCACTCGCGCTCCAAGGACGAATCAAAAACGTACTACTGAGATATGAGATAATTATTACAGAATATGTTAAATATTAATTAAAGTAAATTCAATAAGTAAAATAATTTATATTTCATACAAAGAAATAAATGTATTGTTAATAGTACGATTTAAATTGGTCTAAAACACTCTTATTGCTTTTAACTAATTTTCGTCATAAAAACGTATACGGTAGTAATAAGATTTGTATTCCTCTTAAATGTAGCAGTAATAGTATTAATGAGATTAGATTATTATTTTAACAAATAAATTAGTATTATTAGAAAAATCCAAGTGATTGTGTTTTCACGGCTGTAAATATATCACTTATTATCAATTTATATAAGAATATGAACTTACCAAAAATCCATTCTGCACGGGTCACTTTCTAGTATATACTTTTCGGATTATCTCGTGTCCTTTGTTTATCCAATGCCAATGCTTTAAACTGAGTATTTTGTAGTTTTGTTCATTGTATGGTAATCGTTCATAAGTTATTTAGGTAATTGAACAACTATTTACACAATCTCTAGATCACTTAATATTAAAAAAAATATGGTTGATTAATTTAAATACTGTCAGTAGGGACAGTTTATCATAGTTTTACAGCCACATACACACTGAGTTATTGAAGTTGGCCTAATCTGCGTTTTTCAAAAGAATAAATTCTTCCACAATTGTATCTACATTAATTTCTCGCGTATCCTGTTGTTCAATACTGAGGATCGCCAAATCACTTGATAGGCCTAAGCTTTAATTTTGGAAAGCTTCTTTCTGCCGTTGCAGTCGTCACTGGTAGGGTGAGGTACAGTTGCACCGTTGAGGCAAGGTTTGGAAAGCTACTTAAGAGCAAATTATTTTCTTCAATCAGCAGTTTTCTCTGACAGTTGTTTTTTGCGGCAATCTCATTTGATAACATTGACCTGAGCGACAATATTTCTCCCGTTAGCTGGTCATTGATGTCATCAGGATACTTATTTATGAGGACAATTGATTTTTCTGTAATATCTTTCTCAGGAAGTTTTGTCAAGTTTTCCGGGCTCAAAAAAGAAAAGTTGTCGACTACCATTTGTAAACTAGAGAACCTTTTGTAAACGATAAACAATACACATACTTCGTATCATGAGTCAGGGGCTAAATAGAAATTACTCAGGTGATTCTTGACCTATAATTTGTATACAGTAACTTGACGTCTGTACCCCGGCTACCTGCTACTTACCGTCTGATTCATGACATTAAATAATAAATACTGCTCTCTAAAAAATAATGGTTATTGCAGTTTTGGATGCACAATCATGTCTGCAGACATTTAGCTTATTTTAGTAATTTTTTGACAATACTCACTTAAAAGCCCGGTCAAGGCTCGCGGGCCCGCTATCGCCGCCACTGTATATATTATTACCGATTAGGAAAGTCTGCTGACAACTAATATTTTCAAGTGCAGAAATAATGTTTCCGATAGCCTCCCTCTTTCTTTCATCTTTACAAACAAAAATATTACAAAATTCTGTTGGTTAATAATTAACATACGATTAAAAAATAATAGCTTACATTTCCTATGGAAATTCGCCAATAAAATAATTTCCGACTGACGAACTTTACTAACATATTCATACTAAACAGTAATAAAAAAAGCTTTAAGGGCCAGTACTTTCAGTTATAGAATAATTAGTGTTAGCAGTATTTTAGTTGTAATTCCCTGTTTGTTGAATTGCGAGCGTACTATACCGAAACCTTTATTTTAAAATTAAATTCGAGCAAGCGTTTCCAGCCTACGTTTTTGTGTAGACTAGTAGCATCGGAGCGCCCGTAAGGATAACACGGCATGTGGGTTACTCCTACTGCCCACAAAACTTGAAACGTAGAGTAGACTTGAACCTGCGCAACTGAACTGGATGGTCTAAGTATAGCAAACTTAGCAAACGTGGACGTCCGCGCTAGCCACTGACTAATGTTATACATAGGCGTAACCAGGACGACCGTATGGGGGAGGGGGGTTTACAACAACCGGGGGTATGGAAAAATTAAAAAAATTAAATTGCAAAATAACACGTTTAGCCTTCCCAAAAGTACTTTAAAGTGATAAAGGTATGTATAATTTTCCACTTCTAATTGTGATTCAGGCCTATTTTAGAATAATTTAGAATAGCAACCATGACTCATCCCTCGTCAAATCTTTCCGTGCGCTGCCTCTAACCCCATAGGTTTGGAATACACACTGCGTTTTTTTTTTGTCAGCTGCGGACGACGGCTAATAATCCGTGGCGGACAAAAACTCCGTGTGTGTTCCAGGCAGCGACCAAGGAATACCATAGACAGGCAATGTCGCGCAAGGCTTGAAGCCGATTCACCTATGAGTGGTGGGGATGAAAACGTCTGACTCCCCTACGCAAATTAATGACTTCTAAAGTTTTAAAACATTGCATTGGCAGGGATATTTTTAATGATAATGATCATTTTTTAACCAAGACCCTGACCAAAACCATTTTATTATGTTAATAAAAACAATAAGTAAGAAATACTTAACTGTAAGACTCCATCACTATACTAAATTGCTTAACAAAAAAATGCAAAAGAAACAAAGGACAGTAAATATACTTTTTATGATTTTTTAAATTCTGTGTACAAGGGTTTTTAATTTTATATGGATATTGTAGCTTTATTTTTTATTCTAGGGCAAGGATTGTTTTATATTTTTAATTTTGAATGAAGCTTTGTTTTCTTTCAAAATCGTATAACTCATTCAGCTTCCTTATTGTTATTGTTCTTATTATACAATTTTAATATATTAACAATTTTTATTAAATTATAATTACTCGGGCCATGGATGCATGGTAGGCTACAATATAGTAATAGAACAAGCAATAACACTACAAATGAATGGCAAGACTTGTAGATACAGTAGATTAGCGATGGTGTTGTCAGCGCGCCGGTTCACAAAACAATCAAACCAACTAGTCACTATACCACAGCCTACAGGCTAAACCAAGCATTTTACAAAGAAATGTACAGAATACTTTTTCTTTTTTTGTTGATTTCCAACAACTTTTACGCTTTGACAAATAAATACAAAACTTTCTCGCTATGCCTAAATTTCATGTCATATGTCTATACACAACGTTGACTTTCTTTGTTTTATATTTTTTCCCGCTAAATAAAATATATTTTTCTAATTTTGATACCGACAGCGCGGTTATAGTGTTTTATGTAATATTTTAAAATTTCAGAATTTTATCTCAACACTAAGTGTGTGTTCAATCGGTGTTATTGAAACGCGGCGAATTAAAATATGTACCGGTCGCAGACAGAGAATCCGGTGTTTTCACCTATGAGTGGGCTTGGTCGGCTTCAACTCGCGTTGTGCATGATCGTAATGCGTTGTGCATTTGCTTTGCCAGCCTATAGTATTCCTTGGTCGCTGGTTCCAGGCCATACACTACATAACACTGCATCGTATATCAAATAAAGTGCTAGTGCCCAATTCGACCGAAGATAATGTCAGCAATATATTGATAATTTATTGTAGCTTGACATTTGTATAGGCGTTGAAAACAAGTTACTCTTAAGAGCGTATTTTAATGTAAACAAAGTGCGAAATATTTTTTACAATGGGGGGTTATAACCCCCAAATCCCCCCTGGTTTCGCCTTTGGTGTTATAATAGTCCTAGTTATATAATATATTCCCATTGTACTAATTTAGCATTTCACAAAGGTAATTATAAAATGTATTAATATTTTTGTTTCTGTTCACTATACAGAGCATTTTATGTTTATTTATCGTATATCTAATGTATGTGTGTGCATTTACATAAGGTTTAGTTTATACATAATGGAAACGTTAGGTTAGGACGTTGTAAGTCAATATGCTTTAATAAGGTACAGTATTGTGTTTAGAGTGGTGCTTCAGATTGGCAAGGATACCTTGTTATTTCACTGACATGGATTAAGAAACTGCTACAATTTGAAAAACTTGTTTACTTAAGTTGAAAACTTGTTGTATTCAGTTGTATACTACTTTGTTCTTTTAAGGGCAATAACAAGTCATTCATCATTAGAACTAGCAACAATCTGCAGACAAAAAATACATTATATTTTCTCGTGCACGTCATGAAACTGAAGAGAAAGCTGTACAATCATCATTAGAACTGTCTGAAGTCTTTAGTTTTGTAAAACCGCAGATAAGAGTCGAATCCTGAAATAATGTTTAGCACTTTAGAGGAAATAATTTAATACACTCTTATCTAAAACAGATTTTAATTACGTTTGAATAAAAGTTCATAATTGGTTACGTTTGCAGACATCTTAGTTTCTCTTCAATAAAAGTTAAGTAATTTTTGTTTTCAAATTAATTGAATGCAAATGGTTATGTTAAAATGTTGTTTAAAATAATCTTAGTTGAATTATTTTGATTATGAATGTTTTTATTAAATTGTTGGAATATACTTAAACAGTGGGGCTATTTTAAGTCTTATGACATGTTTTGCTTAAGAGGATAAAATGAACAATCATAAATTTTAATAAAAACCTCGACATTTTCGCAGTTTTTATTCGCAAAGAAAATCGAAAGACAAATTAGTATCCATTTCGATTTGAAATTTACCGATCTTTAATTTTGGTCTTTTACGATATTTGATACGGCAACAGGAAACTTGCATAAAAAACTGTACCTCTTAAATGAGAGCGAATCAGTATTTTTTGTATCAATGGGTCAAAACCATTTAAATAAACGTTTTGAGTGTATTCATGTTCAATTTGTGTACAATTTTACTAGGTTACTAGAGTATCTGGACTTGTAGATCTTACTAGTATATGAACTACTGAAGACCGAAGGTTTAAACTTCGTACTAATATTTTCTTTATATTGATATTTTGTTTCTTGACTTATTATAAATAGATACAAAATAAAGTTGAAAAGGCTCAGCTGCAATTTTGGAAATCTCTTACATAAGAATAATGTAATACACTTTTTATGTTATCGTTTTCACTCATACTTGAATTTTACGTCTTTACTTTACACGAATGTTTGTATGTTTTTTCCTAATTTGTTTCGTTATCCATCTAAATACAAATACTAACTGATAAAATATGAAATAACTTATACAAAATATTAAAACTTTCCAAAGGGATACCTCAGCAAATGAATTCTTTAAACCGGACCATATTTGTGTTGTAATTTTAGAGGGAAATCATAATTGTAAATCAGTTTCAAGTTGCTCGTTTAGTAAAAAGACCAAGTAGTAGTAGTTTTTCACAATTTTCTTTAAAAAAACTGAAGCAGAGTTTTGGGAATGAAAGGTAGTAATATAAAAAACACAATTATTTAATCACATCAAACTTGTACATTCTTTAATATAATGCATAAAATATAAATTCAAGGAAATTTAATCAAAATAGTTTCACATTTACCGCGGAAAATGTTATTTTTCTAGTTATACATTTATCTTCAGTTTTATAAGTTACCATGAAGTTTTCCCATAACTTTAACCTTTAAATACATGAACGTATACGAACTTAATTAGTTTTGCTTCGGTGTTACGATCATGAATGAAAATTATTGTATGTATAAAACTCCTTCCTTGATGATTTGATTATACTCGTTGTCCCAAGACAATGATTCAACTGGAGAAACGCAACTTGGAGTAAGGAGATCAAGGTCGCTATAGTGAGTCAATCGGGTAGGCCCAGGAAGTATCAGTCGCGGTGGAATTCGTGGAATCCCGGCGAACCTACCATGACTGGTTAGCGACAACGGCGGCAACGCATTGTTTTAAATTGATCTTCGGTTTTGTGGATGATTTCCATCTGACCTATGGCTCTTTCTTTCGTTTCATTTAAAAAAGCTATTCACATTTTCTCCTTTGCTGAAAATTACTTGTGAATATTGACCTGTTTTCTATAACAGAGTTAATCAAATATTCTCGAACTTCTTCACAAATATTATATTTAAATACTTAATTTTGTTCTAACTAGAATATTGTTTTTAGTGCGGTACACTCACGGTTGCCCGAATGAGGGTTTTCGGAAGATCCTATTATCTGTACTTCTACCTTTGGACTGATGTAAGCTCTAACTGTACTTCCACTTCTGGCTAAATCCATGCTCCTATCTGTACTTCTATCAATGGACTGAGGCACGCTTGAACTGTACTTCTAGCTCTGGCCAGCTACATGCTCCTATTTGTACTTCTACCTCTGGAATGATTTAAGCTCTGATTTGTACTTCTAACCTTGGTCAGATGCATGATTCCATCTGTACTTTTCTATCTCTAGACTGATGTACTAAAAGTTCTCGTAATTCTTGGTATTTCCAATTCGTAAAACATAGAAGTGTTTTTATTATTGTTCTTAAGGTTTGGTTACCACTCTATTCCTTGATATGACAATGGAAAGTAGAAGCGATGTTGTTCAGATATGTCTGAAAGTATAACAGTTATTTCTATTTTAAACAGAATATTTTACGACATCGTACATTATATAAAACCATAATATTAAAAACTATCTTTCAGATAACACCTGCTTCTTATAGACACTCCAAATGCTTTTCTTACATCGAAATTCTTTGATAAATTTTGTTTCTTATGATAACTAACATTTTGTACTATAAATACAATAAAGGAGCACGGAGAATGACCTACCTAAATATTGATTAGTGTTTAGTATTTTTGCGTTTAACATTTTGCCAAATACAAACAAATTTTTAAAACCCCTTATTAATCCACTTGAAAACTGAATTGTCACAGCTGTTTTCAAAGTTAAACTATCAAAAGTTAAAAAAAAACATTACTGAAAGATTAAAATTTAACTACTAATAATTTTTCTTATGTCAAATTAGAAATAACTAGTTTGATTAAGTTATTATGTACGTCTTATATAGGGTGACTAAAAATCTCATTTCAATATTTCGGAAACTGATTATTGAGCTATAGCCTAAATGAGAAAACAGTGTCAAGATAGGTCCATAAACCGACGGCCATTTTGTGTTTTATTTATAGTAAGATACTGTAGTTCCAGAATATGATGTACCGTTCATTAAAATAAAACCTTAAAAGAATAAAATGGTTGACAGAATGTATAAGTTTGTTCTTAAGAAATCTTTTCAAATTTTTTGCATCAAAACTCGCTACCGAATAATTACCGTGTAATTTTGAATCACCCTGTATAAAGGGGTGGGTTTAAGTGTTATATCTTAGCATAAAAGTAGTAACGATATGTGTGTATGATTAGTAGATATTTAAAGGTTGTGAAGTTAACTGCTTTCCTTAAGTATGAAACCTTTATGCTCAAATTTAAAAAGGACACATACAAAAGATACATACAGTCGAATGTAGAAGTTATTGTGTTTTAAATACGGCAATAAACTATATTTCTATTGTAAACTTCGTATTTGCTGATTTAAAATTGGGTAAGTCTGCACAGATCAACAATTTATGAAGTATAGTCACGATACAGTTGCTGATTATTTTGTAAAAGCTTGTCCTTACAAATTCCTTTTATAAACAATGTCATACTATTTTATAGATAGAGCTTTGCATATGCACGAAAGCCGACACCCTTTTAAATACATCGATCCTGTTTATTTACTATCTCGACAGTTTCATAACGCCATCTATTAAGGAAACCTTTATAATCGAACGTGAAAGTCTAAATATAACCTAGCGTGGCTGATGTTCTAATATTTATCAGCCCCACTTATGTTGTAATATTTAAAGGCAAACATAATGCTCTTGTCTGGCGCCACTCCTTCACTTTATATTTATTTCTGTCTTGGGGTTGAAAGTACGACGCTTCACCATAAAACCGACAAGTCAATCATGCCGGCCCATCCTCTGATCGATTTTCCACAGCCATGACATTAAAACAAATGTCACTTAGGGGTGCGATTGTGTCCGATAGATGAGTAGGATTCCAACTTCTTGTTTTAAACTATATTCATTAATTACATTTACTTGTGGTAGGCAAATTTTGTTTTATTTATTCATACAATACTTTGTAAGTTTGTTGCACAGCTCATTTAATTGTGTTTTCTTAATTAAAACATTGCTAACACAATTACTGCTATTATTTATAAATAAACGCAAAATACTACATAATATTAATTTTCAAAATATAACATTTTAATTTTATGAAAACACAATTATGGTTATTACAACGACTTTTCTAAAAATCCTTTTAAAAGAAATATATATTAATAAAACACAAACTGTAGGTACATTGTAAGAATAATATTATATCAAGTGTAAAGATATAAAACAAACAGAAGTATTCAGTTAAAGTGATTTAACTTTGTTGTGTCGATGTTTTGCTGAATTTAAGCAAAATATATATCGTCTATAAGGAATATACCTGTAAAGTGTTATTATATACATCTTAATAGTGTTATCCAAGACTGTGCCTCTATTTTAAACATCGTAGGAGTTACCTTACAATTACATTTCAACCGTTGATGAACATTCTTCAGAACATTAATTGTAATTATAAACAGTTTGAGAAATATTGTTATTACTGCCTTTTGTCAAAAACTAGGTGTTGTATCGATTTCGCCAGAGTAAACATAAGGAACCATTCTCAAGGTATTCAAGGATATCATTTGTGAAATGAAACATATCAAAAATAAACTCCTACGTTTAAGATTCAACTACTAATTTGCGGCTTAATGACAAGGTATAAACCTTCTTTTAATCCACTGCTATTTATTTGATTTATAAGTTAAATTAAAACATTTACATTTTTAATACTCATTTCCAAGATCAGATCAAACATCTCAGGTCACTCAGAAGGCAATTCTTAACACATTATTAAAATGTTCATCTGAACCTAGTTTCAAACAAAGAACAAGTAAATTATCGAAGGTACCACGTTTACTACGTAATAAATAAACTTACACAATATCACAGACGAAGTATAATAAGTTTTGAGGTGATTGTAGCTAGCTGGCTGCAGTCTAGTGATATTCACGATGTAAAAATGGTTATTGTAATAAAACCGCCATAGATAAACAATGTTAACGGTTGACATTTCTTCAATTTAATGTTTTCTTTTGTCTAAGGCAAAAAAATGGGGGATTTTGCATAATTTTGAAAATCTGATGATGGACTACAGTCAATCTTTCCCGGAAGAAAACTACTTATGTCACTCTAAAGTTCTGAAGTTTTTCCACACAGTGGTTTTTAGAGTGTTTTCATTGATTATGGAAACAAAATATTTGCAACTTGTTTCTTATGTAGGCATATTTTCTTGACAACTGTATTGGATCTAATTATATGTTATTCTGCCTTCTGCAGGGCAACACTTTCTTCTGGCCTTCTATATCTTCTTTCTTGCATTTGCTGATTGTATATATATTCTACCAAAAGTGTAAATTTAAATTCCATGTTACGGTATCCAAGTCACTTTACTAATAACAACTGCAAATTATAGTTACCTATAAAATGAAAGTAACACGTCGTTCTTATACGTGTGCGTGTGTAGTGTCTTTTTATGTGTTTGTGTTTTTTGTAACATTTAACGACCTCCAATGGAGCGATTTTTCATTCTGATGATGGGACCATGGCCCCGAAACGCGTAAATTAAGAGTATATAAGAAGTCACAAGGCGGACAGATTCATCATTTTATAGGTAACTATAATTTGCAGTTGTTATTAGATGTGTAAAGTTTCATCAACATAGTATTTTGAGGTAGTTTTGAGTTAAATCGTAAATAACAAACATAGAAATGTCCAATGTTGTTATATTTATAATATTAGTAGTGACTTATAGGGTCAAATGCCCCTATCCTTCCCCTTAAGTTCATATTAAAACTACACAATAAAATAAATAATGAAAACACAAAAACTATAAAGGCTGTTAGCAAAAACCTATACACATAACCTTAATTTATATTTGTTTGTTTACAAATCATACTCAGCTGTTTTTCATTGCAATGTATTGCTTTAAAATATTTGTTGTTTGTTTACAAATAATTATACTCAGCTGTGTTTCATTGCAATGAATTTCTTATGGAGTTTTTTGGTAACTTTAAGTTCCTGAAAACCCTATAAATGTTGTAAATTGAGAAAAACCTATATTTTCCCCCACTCCTTCGTGTCAATATCTTCAATTTGAGCCATTCCCCAGCTTTGTACGACCTTCCAAGCTCCCACAATCTTTCTCTCAAAATTCGGCTTACGAAATTATATATATAGATGCTGCAGATGATTACATTCAAATAATAAAATATTTATGAGTATGCTTTCGTAAAATATTATTAAAACTTGGAACAGATCCAATATACCGGAGGTGTGCTTACCAGCCAAACAAACAACGTGTCGACAACCTTAGTATTTTCTGAAAGGTCTGTAGTAATAATATGTCCTTTCTTTTCCGTCTCATTGTCTCGTTGAAACGTCATCGCAGCTTATTCTGAGAAATGTACAATGTGAATATCTGTCAAGTAAAATAGAAAGTCGGTTGAACTGTAGTCTTTTCAATGTCTCCTGTTTTGTTGGCTACAAACAGCCACTATCTGCAATAGTATGTATAGTGGAGCCATGTTTAAGTCTGAAGACTTTGTCAAAATACTTGGTTACATTAGAAATTCTCGTTATATTCCTTGAAGAATCATTGGTGATACATTTCAATCTGTTTATAGTGCTTTATTGTTTATCTTTGTACCGAGTTTGCTGACCTTTAAGTGAAGAATCATACAAAATTGATTTATTTTGTAAAGTGGTTCTTCCTAAAATGCTATCAAAACTTGTCAACTTTTCAGGCAAACAATATTGAGAAGAAACAAATGTTGCTCCTAACGTCCTCATATGTTATTTTTCATAATTCTAAATTTAAGTATTAGCCTAAAGATTATTTTACAACTGTTGCTCAATAGGGTAGGTAAAATAATACCTATCACGGATTCAGGTGATAGTGGCACACAATTATTTATAAAAAAGTTCACAATTTTTGTATCTAAATTTTTTTATTAGATTTGTTTCGTCACTAAGCTGATTTTCTTCTGCTAGGATGGAGGTTAAGTTATTTCTAAAGCTGTACTTCAATACTATCATAGTTAAAACTATTGATTTCTTCTTCTTTTAAACGTGAACCTTTCTACATATGGTAAATAACAAAAAACAAGCAATAAAGTAAAATCGCGTAGATTTTCAGATTTACCAATTTATCCGCTAATGCGAAATTGAACAAAGAACTTTTCAAACAAGTCACTTTAATTCTGCTGTTTTAAACCACATTTAAAAAACAGCCTACCGAAATCTGTTGTATTACATAAATAATATCTAAGCAACAGTCGGATTGGTCCTGAAGTGAAAAGAAAGTGACTATATATACATATTTTATATACTTATACAATGATATTTTCTTCGCAAACGAAAACTAGGAATAAGGCCGATCAGCAACCATCGGCTACAAAACTAGACTGGTTTATGAAATAAATGAAATAATTTAAAACAGGTACTGTATGTATAAAATAACATTCGCTAAACTGAATAACGGGGTAAAAAGGTTTGAACAAACAGAATGTCTGTTTAATGTTATTGTCGACAATGGAATGCAGTTCTTTTTTGTTTCATATCTCTTCAACGCCTACGTTACGGCGTACTTTCTAATGCACTCGATGCAACTGAATAATTGAAGTAACCACTAGAATGATATGTAGGCATTGCACGAATATTTTATGTAGCCTATGTTTAGCTAAACAGTTTGATAACTTTTAGCACGTTTTTTCAATAATTAGTTTTAATTTTAAACTTTGATTCCACTTATTTAACTGTATTCGTGCCGCTACGTTAAGTAGCTTTAGTATATAGGCTTTAGCTTTGTATGTAACTAATCCTGATAAATTGTCTAGTTGTGCCATTTTAGGACATTTTTCAAAAACTATTTTTATCTGAAAGGTTAATAACAACAATCAATCTTAATTAAATCCGAAGTTTTTATGAACGACAAACTAATGAAATTCCGGCGGCAATGAGTTCTTTTAGCTTCTATGCATTGTTTGTATTTGTTTATATTTATGGTTTTAGTGAATATGATATTTTTTTGCATGGTGGCTACCTTCAAAACCATTGGGGAGCTACCCAATCCCATGTATGTGGGCAACGGGCGTAATCCTTGGTAGAGAAAATGGGGTAGGGTGAGACGCAAGTGATCCCAACGGTAACTCGTCCAACGTGGCTTGGGTAACCTTGCCAACACGAGTACTACGAGTGGAGGGTACCTTTCTTCCCTTCTTGCAGTAAAGACTTCTTCTGGGGGTTTAGCTCCCTGTTTGAAGACGTATTTCTTGCAAGGGGGATCATCTTCTTGGACGAATACTACTGCACGAGCCAGTGACAGGGAAGCCTGCTCTATGTGGTCGTAGGAGAATACCCCGGTAGAACTAAGCCTCACGAGTTCTGCCCTTAAAGCTGCCAGGAGGCCACCCAATCCCATGCTCTATGGGTGACGGGCGCATTCTTGCGGCAGGGTGTGAGGTAAGGCTACGCGTAAGCGTACCTAACTCTGACTCGTCCAACTTGGCAGAGATATCCCTGCCGACACGAGTACTACGGGGGAAGGAGACCCACTGGACAATAACCAGTGCCTTCCACATGGAGTTGGTCTCGTAGGGCCAGTAACCTCGCTGATAGAAATTAGGATTTAGGAAGGCCTCCTTTTCGCACGAGTGGGTGTTGGTGGAAAGCCCAGTGGGATCACATGCACCGCACCTAGCACTTATTGTGTTAATCTATTACTCTCTGTCTGTTTCATTATGGAAGCTCAAACTGCAGAGAATATTTCATCATTTACTGAAAGTTAACTGACATGCTAAGGAGTATTTAAGGTAAAAATTTGTAAATTAACAGACAACACTACAACTGTTAAATGAAATGTTGCCAAGTACTTAACACGTTAGAATGAGGAGAAATGGAAATGTCTAGTAGTATTTCAACATGCAATACTGGACGGTTGTTATTGACCCAAACGCTTTACAGTTTTCTTATTCTAATTAGACATATGAGTAGAATAGATTTTATCTGTGCTGGGACTACCCCTGCCCACTAAATACCGTAATTTATTTGCTTTTGAACGAAAACGATTAGAATGAGGCATTGCATAACAGCATATAGGCCTACGATAGCTTTTAATATAGACACATGCCTTTAAACTGCGTGGAAAATAAAACAAAAGATGCAAAATGAATATAAATTTGATTATTAAATAAGTAAACATGTTCTGAAATATTTATGTTTATTATAACTACATTTTAAACGATAAATACGTTTTTTAATTTTGAATATTATCACCGGTTTTGTTCTCGCTTCATTCCAAATTTAAATCAAAATATGGAATTATTTTATCTAAGCAGTTATTTATTATTTTTTAGTGACAAGGTAGGAAACAACTAGTTTTTAAATTGTTTTAGAAGCTAAACAAGTACAGAATCAAATTACACGTGTCATCAGATAGAAATGTCATTTCGTCATGATGTTTAAACGTTTTTGTAATGCTTTTCGATAAGGTAGTGTTAAGTCAGGTTCTATAATAAAAATCCAATAGTACTGTTATAGAGTTACACTTTATTGGATTTTGTGCAAACGCTTCATATTTATTTAGAAAATAATTGCCAATTTCAGGGTAAATTGTAGTATTTACGAATAGTTTTTATATTACAAGTGCAGCTTGTTTTCCTCTATCGAGTGTAACTTTTCAAACAGATACATTTTAGTCGAGTGCACTAAAGCTGTGTTTTCGTTTATTTATTCATTTTGATTTTTTAAAATTGTTTTTAACGAGTTCTATTAGTGTTTCCACGTGTATATTTCAAAGTATAATCAACTGTAAATTCGAGAAATAAAACTCTCTAAAACGTACAACTACAAAAACCATTTTCGGGGAAAACGTATAAAAATGATACATCAATTGAACTCCAATTATAAAAGTTTCTCGTATCATAACTTCAAACAGTGAGTGTAGGCCTATGTTTATTTTATTCTCAGTCGATTGATTAATCCTACAGATTTTAAACCAGGAGTATCAGTTCCTTATTACTTACGTAGAAACTATGTTATGCAGTGCACTATTGTTATTTTGGGGGTTCGTACCTTAAACAAGATCAAATATAATCATTATTATAGGATCCTCGTTTGTCTATCAACGTTATCTCGTAAAGCATAAGGGTATCAATTTGGTAAATTTATAAAGAATGGTACTGCGCATATATTCCAATAATCGTAACTGAAAAATATTTTACTTTGAATTTGGGGAGTTACAGTTTGGTCCTATAACAAATAAACATTGTATGTTATTGTCGTATATGGGGTGTTTTTTTAAAAGGGTTTATTTAAGGGTAGCAAATATGCTTTTTAAAGAATTTTCTGATTTGTAGTTTTCAAAATATTTATCAAAATAGCCACCATCACCTTTCACTGGTATTGGGTATATGGCGATTTGAAGTTTTGATGTTATTAATATAATTTAATTACTCGGCTTTTGATAAGAAACTCTGCTAAATGCTCGAGTTAAACGCAATTACCCTGTTTAATTTTTTTAATTGATTTGAGATATACATTATATACACTGACCCAGTGTTTGTTTTTTTTTGCAAATATTTTCAAGATTAAATTATTTTATATTTTTGATTCTTCGTTTTATCCACTCAAACTTTGCCACTTGTCTTTTATTCCCACTAAATGTAAGGTCCTAATAACTAATAAAGAACAAATTTCAGATTATACGACATAAAAGCAATGGTAGGCAGTTCAGTAAAACATCGAGTATACTACAAACCCTTTTTAATTACAAGATCTTGTTTAGTCCAGTTGGTTACTACGTCTACTCCTTTTGAATTTTCTGCATTACTTATGTCACTCTAAAGTTCTGAAGTTTTTCCACACAGTGGTTGTTAGATTGTTTTCATTGATTATGGAGACAAAATGTGTCCAACTTGTTTCTTATCTAGGCATATTTTCTTGACAACTGTATTGGATCTAATTATATGTTATTCTGGCCTTCTATCTCTTCTTTCTTGCATTTGCTGATTGTATATTCCACCAGATTTGTAGAAGTTTATTCTGGCTGTGATTTAGTTTGATCTTTGGTATGTTTCTATTGGCCGCATTTATAATAGCTCTTGTTATTATTATTTAAGACTTAGTTTCATTTTGGAAGAGTTCCAGCTAGCTGATTTCTTCCTACATTTTGTGATTCTGACTGATTTATCACTCAGGTGGTTATAGTTTTTGGTTACCATTTCATACGATGTCTTTCCTCTTTGGTTCGAGTTACCCATACTCCATAATTGATGGTTGGTATTAAACTCTCCCATTATAAGGTAGTATTTGTCGTTTGGGAAATTGTAATTTAGGCTTTCTTTGGAAATTTTAATTTCTGGAGGAATATATATACAGTATTTTACCACAGTTATTTCCAAATACTTTCTTAAACTTAAAATGCAAAAACATGCAATTTAACGTAAAATATAGAATAATATGTGACAACGGATTTTATTCCGTTCCGTTTATAATACACCCAAATGAACAATCATAAGGTAAGTCACTTCCAGATAGATTTTATAGCATATCTGTAGTGGAATATAATTTTGAAGAACAAACTTGTTTAATATTCTTTCCTAAATCATTGTGTTCAGAGAAAGATAAAGTGTAATCTTGGATGCTAGTAAAGGGAGCAGATTTAATAAATAAAAACTGTATTTTAGTCTTATAAAATAAAAACAAAAAATGTAAAAAAACATTAGGCATAAAAAAACCCGCATTAAACATTAGGCTATTACAATTAAAAGACATACTATACATTTTATTGGAACTTTTCTATTTTAATACAATTACTTTGATCCTACAATAGTTGTGTTGAATTATTTAAACCGGTAATCTCCTAATATCTTTTTTTGTTTGTTAGTGTATACAATTTGTTGCTTTGTTAATGTTATCTTTTATGGTTTTAGCTTAACGTTTCTAGACATGTCTATTTTGAACACACGTTTGTCTAATATGAAAATTTGTGAATTAGCTTACATAAATAGACAATTATCTTTGTTTTATTTTTTAGATAGAGCTCAGAACTCAGTAATAATAGAGTAATACAAATAAATAACATAATTTGATTTGTATTTTTGAATATTTATTTAAACAAGGTTTTTGGTTTGATTGAATTTGCAGTACAGTTTGTACTGTAATAATTGATTTTAAGCTTTATTTCACTATTTAAAGATATGCAATTTTTCTTAAATAGCCTAAGACCTTTTCATCGTCGAAGCCGGGTGCGACAGCTATTGTAGTTTGTAAAATCATTATCTTTGAAACTTTGAAAGTGTAACCGTTTTTATGGACTATTAAGTACAATTTTGTCCACATGCACATATTAATAGTTGCATTTTACTTTCTAAATGTCAAATTAAAATGCACAAGATGTAAGTTTTATAAAAATGAATTAGGCATTGTCTAGGTAGGTCTTGGCAAAATGCCAATGATGGTAGACCTTTGACAGAAGACACGCTTAGTACATCCGGTATTGTTAGCAAGATAGGAAGCACTTATACTTCACACGGGAAACTAAAACCGACAGTTATATAATTACTGAGATCTAATATATTCCCATACTTTCACACTGTAATTTATGCAATTGTACCAAGTAGAACAAGGGGCGTTGTGTGGTCAATTCTTATTTCCGTCTTATTTTGAAAAAGTGTTTACAAATATTTATAATTTTTTTAAAAAATGTGTCCATTATGATTAACGAAATCGGCATGATTTCAAAAATGTTGCAATTGAATTCAATTTATGTATAGTCCTTTACACAATACAGCATTGTACAAACACGCTATTAACATTATATATTAATACAAATTAAACTACAATGACAATATTAAAATACAACAGCAACAAAATAACAACACTCGATACAACAGGAGCAATAATAATAAATTCAATAACAAATCTCAACAGTTAAGTATGGCAAACAGAATCTTAGCCTAACTTCATAAACTGAATAAAATGCCTTATCAAAAAAAGGTTTATGTTCTGATATATTGGAATTAATTATTATAGAGCACCACACCAGCATATTTAGGGCTTCTTTCAAACAATCCAAGTTTGTGTGATGTTTTGTTACACATATTTCTGTTACGGGTGGAGTATTATGGAGCATGGTATGCATATGTACTTATTGCATGTAAAGGATTTCTCATTCTCTCTTTTATTTGTAGAAACTGCATAAATATATTATATGGATGGGAACGTTAAAATCTACAATTCAGTAAAAGCTTTCTTGTAAGGAAATATACTTGGAAACTATATTATATCTCTTGTTTGAATAAGCGTGAGCATAATATTTATTATATAGATTTAAGTGTTTGTTGCAAATCAACAGTACCTCTTGCCATTGGTAAAGCAAAACAAACACCCTCAACTTTGAACATACACCATTAACATGTTTAAAGTTTATTTCATTAGTATATAATATGAATAATAGACGTCTCAGAATATACGACTTAAGAAACTCCTTGCTACCTGCTCAAAAATCATATTATTGAAACATTATACTCCTTACCTTCGATTTGAACTTATTGTAATTTACTGTTCAGGTAAGATTTTGCCCCATCAAGGGATTTGCCTTTTATTTCATTATAATACAGTTTACTTAATAGGATTTTGTGGTCAACTAAGTCAAAGGCTTTAGACAGATCGAAATAAACACTTACGATTTGGTTTTTTACATTCAAAGGATTGCAATATTCTCTCAACAAAGTCAAACAATGCAGTTGATGTTTCCTTTTATGAAACAAAGTTGGTTAGGAACTGTCAGACCTTTCTTTACAATAAAAGAAAGGATTCTACTATAAAGGGCTTGTTCAAAAACTTTGAAAAATGAAGGTAATAGTGAAACAGGTTATTAATTTCTTATTTGAGATCTTGAAGTCTTTAAAAAAAGGCAATTCTATCTTAGAAACCTTTAGATCATTTGGAAATTCACCATTCTGGAAAGAAAATATATTAAATTTACCAAAGGCTTTAACAAAGCGAGTTTACATTCCTTTAGAAGGAAAGTTGGGATGTCGTTTACACCTGCAGAATATGTTGATTTTCAGAGTTTTTATGTATTTTCAATTTCTCTCTCGTCGACTCGATAAAGAAATACACTGAATTTCACACTTGATTGAAACGATGACGATGGCAATCTTTCCTTTAAGCCGCGTCCACACTATTTCGAACGGCGTCGATCGACAATGTCGAACAAGTGTGTACGTGTCGCCCGGCTTTGTCGAACCATGTCGAGTCGAACCGGTCGCAAACAGAATCAAGTCGGTACGAATCAAAGGTACGAAGTCAAACCGACAACAGCAGTGTGAATCTGTCGAAGCATGTTGCTCAACTTCACTGATAGAAACTTAAACAAAGATTCTTTGTGTTCAATTTTGTTTTGCTAAGTACATTTACTTGTTTCTTTATTACTACTTACTCTTTTAATTTGAAGGGTATTTTGCTCATGATGAATTGGAGTGACGAAGAAACAATTTGTTTTATTGAAATGTAACGTGATCGTAGTTTATTGTAGGACTCAATTGGTTCACAATACAAACACAAAAGACTGGTGTTTCTTTTGTATTGAAAAATTTAGATAGAAAAACTGCAAAAATTTACAAAGCCAGTTTGCTAGAGAGAGAAAGAAAGAGAATGATTCGAGAAAGACCGGGACTGGTGCAGATGAAACATACACTAGCAAATGGTTTGCATACAAAAGTATGACGTTCTTGGCCGTATGATGTTCTAAAACAGTTGTTAAAGCCCACGTCACAGCTGCTATTTTCCAGGTTCAACTCGTCAACCTCATCCAGCAATAAAGCCTTCAAAATTCTTGCGTACCATAGTTTGTTTGCCTCGATCAACACTGGGCCGTACTTCCGTGGGTGACTACGACGATCTTGTTGGCTTCCAACAACTGCAATAATAATAATCGCAGCAGCCGTCTGCAATATTTTCTGCATCACTCATTTTTTAAGTTCAATTAAATTAAAACTATTTCAATTCACTTTTCTGCATGTCGGTCGACTAGTACATATATACTGAGGTAATCTGGACTAGTCGAAAGTCAACCGTGTCCATCGACATTGGCATATTAAAATATTTAGAAAGTATGACTTAATACTTTAAGTCATTCTTTCTAAATATTTAAAAAACATAATTGCCACAGACTGTTGAATATCTACCAAAAACCCATCACTATAATACTTGTCAACTTGAAATTAGACTCAGGAATTTCTGTTTTCGTACCTAGATCCTGATTCATGATGTTCCCCATTATTCAGGAAATTAATAGGCCTAACAATACCCAATACTCAAGAGAAAAAGTCATTTGCATTAATGAGTTAAAAAATTACAGTAAGCAGCTGAGCAGCTACATTTTCGAATCACCGGTATATGCTGAATGCAGGTGTTTCTTGGTCAGTCACAGTAAAAAATAACTGATGATTAAAAACTTTAAAAGGATTCGTAAATTACGTCTGTTGATTTCAAGTTTTTTCACTACTCTCAACTTGTTTATATTAAAACATGCTTGTACTACTGATATATTTGACTTGGACATACAAAAATATTTTGCATTTTGTTTTATTATATTGTTTTATCT
The DNA here is from genome assembly GCA_018207615.1 of Philaenus spumarius. Lineage (NCBI taxonomy): Eukaryota > Metazoa > Arthropoda > Insecta > Hemiptera > Aphrophoridae > Philaenus > Philaenus spumarius. The sequence continues at coordinate 313,955 of JAGFPH010000039.1, forward strand.
GCACACTTTATTTTGTTGAAACTTGACGTATCACATAAGAATGCATAAGCAGACTGTAACAAACATTGACAGATGTATTTTCAAGTAGTATTTATGTACTGGGATTTTGATGGTACACGTTACGACATTTTAACTCTAGTAAGGTTAAACTGCAACGCCTAATTTATTTATCGTTCCCGGCGCTCCAATCTGTGTGCTCTATTCTCGGGGAAAGTTAATCAATTTGTGATTGTTCGCTAAACATACATAGTGTCCCAAGACAGTAATTGAGCATAACGTGAACTTTGTGGAGAAATATACACGAGATTTACACGTTCGTGCTACCATGAAACCTTCTCGGTTGAACTGAAGTTCGATATACACATGGTGATTTTTATAAACATTGGAAAATTTGTATTGGAATGTTGTTTAAGAGGAAAAAATGCAATCTTAGAATATCATTGGGTTATGCTTTGCGTGTTTTATTACATTTATGTAAAATATATTTTAAAATGTATATTATTGAATTCAAAATTTTGCTTTCATCTAGTCATGTAACGCTGGTTTATTTTACTTGAGTTGAACCTATCAGACAACTTTCATTTCATCAAGGTGTAATTAGTTCATATTTATCATTGTTAGAGGTATGAGATGAGCAATTATATTTAAAAAATATTTCAATGAATTAATCGGGAGGCAAACCCCGTAACTGCCTCTGCCATCTACTCAGTTGCTTCCCGTGAGTTATATTAAAATCTAAACAGCTCCTGAAATAAATATTGAAAATAAACTTGTATGAACTATAATTACATTTTAACTAGGAAGGTCAAATTTCATAAAAGCTTATGTTTTGAAAATGCTGATATTCTCAAACAAATTAATAACTATTTAACTTAGTTAAGAACAATATACCCTTAAAAAAACTAAACTAATTTATTATCGTTCATATTTTTTCAGAATGAAGTATTGAAGTCGAATGTTAAAAATAGTTGTTAAAACGTATTTTTAATTTCATTGTAAATAAATAACAAGAGATAAAATATACGTACGACTAAGTGCAGAATAAAATGATGAATCCGAATGCGTCTACATTTCTTTGACGTACAAAGTCAAGGGCCTATAATACAAAATGCCATAGCTGTTAAAATGCTGCTTGTAATAGAAGGGTTAGTGTACCTGCCTTCTATGCTACATGACAATGGTTAGAATCCGGGTGAAGACCATGTGCTTCTAATACTAAAAAAAGTTAAGCTGGTTGGTTATAAAAAAACCTGTATTCTATAAAATATTGCTGAAAAATATATTCCTCCCTCTATTTCCGAAAGTACTGCCGCTAAAAAAATCATTTATAGTAGGGGTACTACTCGAGGGACTTTCACTTGGTCTTCACTACCAATGTATACGTTATTTTGTCATGGTTATTGTTATTGGTTAGATTGCTATATTAATGTGAGTATCTTTTTGGTAAACATTTTGGACCATCTGACAATGTGGAACCCTTTGCACTACAGCCAGACTCTCAATATCCAATAGAGAGATAAAACAGTGGTTTATAATCGATGTGGGAATAAACTCTTTACAGTAAATGCGGTTAACATCGTTATTCGGTTCCATGGTGTAATTTCTATGTTTGGTTTGCCATTATGATGACTTTAACAGATCAGATGAGTCAAACGGGTTTTTCATGACGCAATCTGGACCAGTGAAGACACCGCATGTGTGATTTGTCACTCGTTTTTCTCCCCTAGGGTATGATGTCATCTATAAAATAAGTTAGTGTCTTTACTTTTTCCAAGTATTTGTTTTTTAGATGGCAAAGCTTTATACGATGTTTTAGAAGTAAAATACAGCTGATTTGCGTACGGTCTCAAACATTAAAAGTGTGTTGATTGATTAAGTGTGTTTAGGGTACTTTTGTTGGTTATAACCTTAATATAGTTTTCGGGAAAATAATTGAACTAAAATGTTCAAATAATGTTAAACGTAGGCTATTAAATATGTTTTAAAATTAAACTTTTAATCTAAGATAGTTGGTAAATAATTACAAATTTGCGGCTAGAATAATAAACGGTACTAGATAACTGCCACATACTTTCTCTCAGTTGAAACTTTATACCTTCCCAAGAGTAGCATAGGAGGTGGTTATTTATTTAGAATTGCAAAAGTAGGAAAATGTTACAATGGAAAATATTAGATGCATGTAACACACATCCATATTATAATATTATTATTATTTAAACTAGTCGATCGATTTCGAACAAATTTGCACCAAACATGTCAATTAGGCCTGTATAGATGCACGAAAAAAGGGTTTGAAAATGTTTGAAACCCCCCTCCCCTTTTTGGCCAAAACCACCAAAAATCAGTTATTATTATTATTACCTAAACGAGAATTTTTAAAAAGATGCTGTTTTTTGCATATGGTAAGGTACATTAAGTGCTACAAATAAGCAAAATTTGATCAAAATCGTTAGAGCCGTTTTTGAAAAATTTTGATTTTTCTCGTTTTTGGCCATTTTTAACCCCTTAAAAATAAAAAATTTGAAAAATAAAAAAAAAACGTCTGGAGGTATTTTAGAACTACACCTACATACCAAATTTCATCAAAATCGGACCGTTGGTATGGTCTCCAGCTTTGTACACATCCTTACAGACCACACAGAACACGGACAGACGTCACAAAAAAAAAAAAAAACACTTTTTTCTGTTCAGGGAGCACCAAAACAAATAATGCCACTAAAAATAGTTTTGGGTTCAGGGAGTACCAACTCAGATAATTCCACTAAACATTTTTTGGGGGTTCAGGGAGCAAAATTTGTACGAAAACAATACTTTCTCCATATACTACGTATAATGTGGAGAAAGTAAAAAATTGATGCAAATCTTGCTCATACAATCAATTTGATTTTCACATCAGTTTTTAAACATCCACTTATATTTATAAGAAAGTTATTTGATTGCATAAAAGAATATCTATAAATTTATTTTATGTTTTAACTACAGTAATTTATTTAAAGTATGATTTTGAGGAGGAGTTCATTTTCTACAGCATAAACACTGTTTTAAAAAGAGGTGCTGGTAGGGAAATATGTTCAGTAAATGTTGAAATATTACGTTAGTGTTATTTTTGGCTTAACTTTACAAAATGTTTGCTAAACTGAGTTTTTAAAGATAAGTGTGTTTTGACCTAGGTAACGGCAACACAAGCTGATAATGAGCTACAAAGCTGGCATGGATCGATATTATTTACCATGTCAGCTTTTTAGGAGTACTTTGTATTTTAAAATATACAATTTATTTTTATAAATACTTTAGATAATTTTCCTATTCAACAATACGGTAAATTAAACGTCAGATCTTAAAAAGTTTGTTTAAAATAGTGTCATAATTTAAAATTGCTTATTATTTTGTTATGATTCATAATTAAGAATAATTATGTGAGAAATTGCTAGGATGTCATAATTATGTTTATTCTTTCTATTATGCTTATTTAATGTTTCATTTTCCTTATTGTCATTTAAAGTTACATCGAAAAACAAAATGTCAAGTGTAGTAGTTCTATTATTATAACATTCCATTACTTTAGATGAAAATGAGATATTATATTCAAATTTATTAAAAAAAAGAAACAAGTCTAAATAAAAATGTGTTTTAAAATGGATTAAAGTAAACAGTATTAAATTAACTACTTATCTGATTTCTTGATTTATATATAGAGAGCCACTTGTATCTGTAATTTTTAAGTGATTAACTTAAGAAACGAAATCGGTTATATATTGTAGCTTAACTCATTCACTTTATGAAAACTGGGGAAGCAGCGTAGGCTACCCTATATAAACTAGGCGCAAATGTGTTGGATGTTCCAACTATAGTAGACTACGCTGTTTTCCCAAGTGTTGTTACGTTTATGCAAAAATTGTTTGTTATAACACTTGTGTCTAGAGTTTTACTGGTTTTATATGGTCCGATTTGAATTATTTAGGTGTTGGGAAGCGCTTCTTTCGAATATTCCTAAATATTTTCCAATGAGTTAATTTTCTCACTAAAAGAGTGGGCATTTTCCAGCTTGGATTTTCCAAAAAAATGGGCTCTTTTACAGTTATTTGTAATGTAAAACCAGAGAAACGCCTGTTATTTACCAGAGAAACGCATTCGATCGACACCAATAATTACTTTTACTTTTGATGTTTCTCCATCAATATATATATATTATATTTGAGAAATTATTGTATGGAAAGTGAGTTATTGGCAAGATAGGTATTTCTAAATTATCTTCTGCATTTGTTATTTATATATATGATTTCTCGAATATTTTTTTCTTGAAGATGTTTAAGAAGTCTAGACAAATAGACAGACATTTTACAATGACCAGTCAATAAATACGTATAACACAGCAAATTGTATCTCCAATAGACAAGTCAAAGTCGGTTGAGTGTAGATTGAATGAAGGTTTGACATGCGAACTAAATAATGCAGTAAATGCCTTCTCTAAGATAAGGATGAAGCTATCAATGTCCAAAGTAAAATCTGCCTCATGTTTACTGAATAAAGGT
>JAGFPH010000039.1:318496-330188 GCA_018207615.1 Philaenus spumarius
TACGTATTACGAGCTACTGTGGGCAAACTCGTTTGAGCTAGATATAAGAAATAAATACGCAAACCTACTAATTTGTATATCAACAATCTTTATAAATGCTCAAAAGAGCATATTTTAGGGGGTGGTAATCTCTTTCTCAAAATTGTTAAAAGCAAGCAAGCATCCATAACGCGGTTATTTTTTGACCTACAGAAAAAAAATGTAAAAATAATTTTGTGTGCCATAAACAGTTTTTGTATCTTGTTATTTTTTGTAAAATTGTTTTCAAAATATTCACCGTTAAAAAGTTTAATAGTCGCTCTTTTGAAATGAGTAAAGGAAATCGGTTGATTTATATTATATATATATAAACTACTTATTTAGGAAGTACTATAATGTACATATCGCTAAAAAAATACAGTATGAGTCATATCGATTGTACCAGCTGTTTTGCTTTGAAAGTTATTAATATATTAAAAAAAGTAAAATTGCAACCTTCTGAATTTGTATTTGTGGTTTTACAATTTTCGCAATTTGGAGGCTAACCTTAAAATTTCGTATAGAAACCCCCAAAATTAAAGATTTTTTAAACAATGCTTTTACTAATAGAACAGTGTGTATATAACTTAACAATAATCTAGTTTTGAAACAATTTAAATAATGTAACTGCAATTTGATTGAAAACCGATAAATGTTATTTATACAGCTATTTATTTCTGAATTAAGCTTAAACAATAGTATATTTGAGATCATTTCTTTAATAATTGTTTACAAACTATTTGTTTAACTTCAAATAGTGTTGTACCTATTGGTATTTAAATAGACTACTTATAGTTTATGTAGTTATATTTTTAAATAGATTTAATGATGGGAATGCGGAAAATCTCCTCGAAATTGTTTCTTTAATTAGTGACGTTATAATACAAAATACCAAAGAAAAGAAAGTTTTAAAATTGTATGTAGATTCAAAACACTCTAAAAAAGTGTAGTTTTCCACATTAAAGTTGTCCATTTTGTACAGTAAACAGGATTCGATAAAGGGAAATGTAATTGGTCTACCCGCATACATACGTAGGCTAATCCTAGTTTAGGTAACGAAACGTTCTCTAGATTAGTAAGGGGTACGGGGTATTGGATCTGTGCCCGAACTGCGCGCGCATGGCACGTCACGATCCACCTACTGCCGGTTGTTTTAACGAACACTGTGTGTCCACAGATCAGATTTGAACGGGTGTGTGAGATGTTTGTTGTGATTGCTTTGTGAGTAGCATTTATGGAGAGGTCTGAAGAATATGTAATTAAACTTATCGAAAAAACCTCTCCTGAGGAATCCTCGACACGAAACCCACTTTAAAAAATAAATTAGGCTTCATTTGTTGCCTTTTACGAAACATATTTTGTGTTTTTATAATTTTTCTTAGGGTAGAATTTACAATACGCTTGCTCACCATATTCTAGTTCGAAGAAGACAAATGTTTTTCTTTTCAATTGCGTACAAATAAATTATGATTTATTTTATGCATTTTACGAAACATATTTTGTGTTTTTATGAACTTTTTACTTATGTATGTATAAAACAACCCAAATAATTACACTTGAAGTTATTTTTTGGGGTAGTATATGTTATTCTATATATAAAATAATTTAGAAACACTCATTTTGTATTTTGCAATTTGTATAAGTAGACCTGCAATATCACCACTGAATGTTTGTGGATTTCCTATGGATCGATGGAGGTTCGTTGACATTAACAATTCAGTTACGATATAGTGTATACGCACCTTAATATTGATAAAGTATTTACGTAAACTATAAACCCACCCCCCTTCCACAACATACAATATTCAAAAGTCGAGACTTAGTACACAACGGATATACACAACGGAATAGGAGCATAACTTTATTAGTAGCTTAAAGTGCATACTGAAGTAAATAATTGACACAGTTTTGTTGTGCATACAGAACGGAATTTGAAACGTCTTACCCGACTCTAAGTTGATTAAACTTTGCATTGTTTTGCAAGATGGAAACTGTAAATACAATAGTTTATGTAATTTCATATAGCTTTAGTTTTTCTAACATTTCTTAAAACAAAATAAGTAAATGAATTAGTATTTGAAGAACGAAGAAGATACTTTGTTTAAACAAAAAATCGGGTACAATAATTATGTTTTAAATCCGACGTAAGATCTTAGTTTCCTGGCCCAAAAATCCGCTGCGTAATGAGTTTTATCCAAATCAATGTTTACATACCTAATCAGCTGTGCGATAGTAAGCGCTGAAATCGTTGTTTCCATCAGTACAGTTTGCAAACGAACAAAGTGATTCAAATTTATTTTTCGAAGCGCATCCAGTACCCCTTCCTTCCACCAGTGTTAAAAATGTTATATTTCTGCGTACATTCTACTTAAAGTAATGGCTACATAAAGGTGCAATTGCCCTATTTTATAACTTAAATGCAAGTAATCTGAAATTCCAATAGTTTTTCTTTTGTTAATATTGTTAACATAACTCATGAATAATATGTACCAAATTTCAGCTGTCTAGCTTTATAGATATTAATAGAAATTAGTTTTAATATATAGGGGTAGTAACCTCGTTTGTACCACTAGTAACTTAGTCACAGATAACAGAAAATGCGTTTGGTTCATTTTTTCTTAGTACCATTTAAGAAATATGAGTAATAAATTGTAGCTGTCTTAGCTTAAAGTAAAGTGTAAGACTTATTATTTATTGTTTTTTTGGGTAATTTAAAAATTGTTATCCCTTAGGCGCATGTAATTGAAATGCTAGTGCATTTCTCTTCCATTTTACCACTTATAAAGAATTTTTTCAAGCAACAGCTCTTTAGTTTCATGGAAAGTATGACAATTTATTTTTATTCTTAAGGGGCTGTCACCCCATTTCACTCATTAGGCGCAAGTATTTAAATAGCTTTTTTTTATTTCTCTAGTATACAACAGTTAAAATTAGTAAGTGCCAAATATCAGCTCGCTAGATTTGTGGGGAGTTAGTAGAATTTATATTTATAGTTTTAGGGGTTGTTATCACATTTTCATTTGCTCATTGGCTTATTCACATTTATAATAAGCTGTCCTCCAATAATAAGCTAAAAGGATCACCTCAGCGTGTGTAATTACAATATGCACATGATGTATGACCTTCACACGATAGCATACAAATATAATTATTATTTCATATTTTGATTAAACAGAGTGTCTTCTTCATTCTTCAAATACTAATTCATTTACTCATTTGTTTCAAAACAGGTTAGACAAAGGTTTATGAAATTACATAAACTATTGTATTTACAGTTTCCATCTTGCTAAACAATGCAAAGTTTAATAATTCAGAATGTACTTTAAGCTACTAAGTTTCTATTCTGTATGCTCTAGGCATCGTAAGTTGTGCTCGTCTGTTGAATAATTGTATATTGTGAAACAGGAATGTGTTTATGTAAATGCTTATCAGTATTACGTGAAAGTTTCATTACCTAAACTACGATTAGCTTACTTAGGCTGCTTGTAACTGGGAAAACCAATTACATTTCCCTTTATTGAATCCTGTTTACTGTGCAATTTGTAATCCTATGCTATTAAACAAGCAATATTTTATATATGTGTGTATATATTCCTTTTCGAAAACGTCTGCAATGAATTTCATATAATTTCGTTTTTATATGCTTTTTTGTAGGTACAGTTTTACAAAAAATCTAAATTTTTTCATTTCAAATATATACTGTAACTTAGCTGATTTTTATTGCTGGTACAAAATTAGCTGTTGTTATATGAGAGAGGTAAGATCTATGTACTGTAGTAGGCCTAGTTATAGCTACCATAGCAACGTACAAATGCAAGTATAAATTATGTTCTTAATTTAGTTTATATTTTTGAATACCTACAGTAATGTTTCGTGACTAATACTTTATTAAATAAATACAATCTAAAATTAATTGTACACTGATTTAGTAAATAAATATACATTAATTTAACTTAATTTTATACTTTAAAACTGATGAAGGAAAACTAAAAAAATGAAAAACATGGAAACTTTGTGAAAAAGTTGTGTAAACGTTTTATTAAATATTTATATTGATAAATACTTAATTGATAACAGCTTTAACAATGATGGTACACTGTATTTGGGTACGAGGAATCAAAGAATGGATATCACGTGGGAAATATATTAAACAAAAAAAGAGAAATAAAACTCCAGGATTATTGTTTCTAGGAACGACATGTGAGCTGTCACGTACTATTTATTTATTATTTATACAATTTAATAACGCTTTACTAAAAATAATAAAGAGTGAATCTCGCCCAACTAGGTACTGTATGTTTCAACAAATTTAATCGTAACTTTTTAATCGTTCATATATATAAGGCTTTTATTGTCAATAATATTACAAGAAATGTAAAAAAATCTTTCTCTTAATGCTTGAAAATTGAGACAATTTGAAAAATAATATTCTAAACTGATCTTATGTCCTAAGATTGTGGTGAGACTTGATTTTTCAACGACACAAAAATCATGCTATTAGATAAGCGAAAATAAATTTGTAGGCAATACGTTTAATTGCCTAAATAAAATTACGAAGCTTTAGATCATTCTCACATTCAAAACTAAGTTACAAATAAAAGGTTTGTCCCTGTGTACCAAAAACGTTCTGTTCAGAAATGGCTTTTCCTTACTCATAATATACTTTGTTACTAATTGCCGACTTAGTAGTATAAATATAGTATGTTTCATAGAAATTTGTTAATCGAAAAGTTATACTTTAGTTTTTTTAAATATCATACCAAGTTATATTTATTTTATATGTTTTTCTTATCTTAAACTCAAACCTGTTTTAAAACGCTAAATAACAAAACGTAAAATTTAAGAGCTAGATTATAATAAAACTATTATTGAAAAATTGTCTAATAACATAGTTTATATCATACTGTTTAACCATGGATTTAATATTTAATACACAATTAATTTCATTTTCATATAAATTATTAACCTATTTATTATTTCTTAAGATTAACCATAAGTGAAATAATGATGGTGAAATGTAAATATTTATATAGACCCACTTATAAATATTTCTTAGGATAACTCTAAACAAGTAATTTTAAGATTTACAGTGAAGTAAAAACTTTACTTACTTGTAAATTCAGTGTGTCTAGAAATCTTAAAAATTTCATTATTTCCGTCCTAATGTGCACGTCCATACAAACTGGTTAAAAGTTAAAATGTAATTTAAAACACAACGGAGAAAGTTCTCGAAAGAAAACGACATCGGAATTCAATTTGCACCAATTTTATAAATTATCTGCTTTAAAAAGTCATTTGAACCACAACAAAGATCGGCCTTGAAAATAAAAAAAAACAATATCCAAGTACGATTTGCATTAATTTCATGAATTAACGGAGTTAAAGCGTAATTGAAAAAGCGAAGGAAAAATAAAATGGTAGAGAATACAATTTTCGCAAATCGTAATTTAGGCCTAAAACACGTAGAAAGTTCACGAAAAAACAACACCCGAATACGGTTTAAACTAATTTCAAAATTAAATTAAGGTAAACTTTTCAAATTCAGAACGCTGACAAGTGCGCTAAAGAAAACAGTGTTTGCATACGACGCGGATAAAAACTAACGCGGTACCCTTCAATCTGGAAATTTATCCGCAGTTGAATTTAACCAATAATTACGGTTTTTACTTGAATTCGAATCTCATAATATTCGCGATTTGCAGGTTTGAAAATCATCCCTAGCTTAGGTTAGTGATCGCCTATGAAATAAGAAGCCGAGTGCAACGGAACCTAAACGATCTTAAAATGCCAGTATTTTAAAAAGATATAATAATAATAATACAGTGTGTGAAGCTCTTTAATTTAGCAGGATTCGCACTACTCCTTTATTTCTTATTTGCAATTGTAATTTTTGGGGTATTTTGATTCCTTGGATGAATGTTTCGTTTTAGCATTTTGCGATCTGTAATATCAAGATGTTTCGGAAAATGTCTCTAATAAGTCTCTATTTTCGAATGCAGAGGCTTAAATTTACTTTAAAAGGTGAACGATATGTTTTCCTTTCATGCAAGCGCTATACGGTAATAGAGTTTAGTATAAGTTTCGTGTGAGTAATAGTGTTTGGGAGCCGTTATCACCTCTTTGCACTGTTCTCGTCACCAATGTATAATTTTATTTCTACCTTGGCTATTGGGATTGGTCAGACGGTTAAGTGTCGGTATATATTACTGGAGTACTAAAAGCTAATAAAGCTATTACACATTCAGGGATGATAAACCTATGGCAGAGTATTTATTAAACGTGATTCTTATTATTTTTTATCTATGAAAGAATAATAAATACTTTGTATTTTGTGTTTTAGGCAACAGCCCTGATGGCGGTGTGCCTGACATGACAGTGATCTCAGATATAGATGAGGTGGGCATCAACCGCAACCTTCAAGTCCGCTACGCCAGAGATCAGATATATGTATCCTTTATGTAACTTTATAGTTTATGCATTATGAATGTTTGCATAACGTGGAGGGGGGCAGGTAATATTGGTTTACATTTAGGTAAAATAATAACCAGGTATTCAACGCAGGTAAGTTGTAAACTTGTGAGTAGACCTTGGATTGGATAAACATCTTTTAATCATACTTTGAAAAATCTTTAGTTATTATCTATTTAAAGTTATTTAGCAATCTAGTAAGCCCCCGTGAAAATCCCAGGCAGATTAATTAGATGCATATCAGAAATACGTTATTTAAATAAATACTATTTAAGAACAACTAACTTTATCTAGGCTACCTAACTATGCTGACGGGGATTTTTAACTCGGTAAATGTGTAAAATTAAAAGGATTATGAAACTCCTAAAAGGATTAAAGGCATATTTGTTAAAAAGTTGTATTTATATACATTATTATATATCTAAAGAAAGATAAAAATATTATCTTTTAATTGCTTTTCATTTCATATTGATTGATAAAATGATTTAGAAGTTATTAATATTATAGTGAATAAATTAATAATGGAATATGTTTATACCCTATGTTATACCAAGATGTACGAATGTTTCCGAAGTTAAACGAATAGGTATTTCTTTAAATTTGTATAAACGAATATTATATTGATGATAAAAGGTTGTACTGTATTTATATTCAGTTTATAACACTAAAGCAAATCTTATAACGTGTTATAGAACTCTTATAATTCTGTAGTAACTCTTATTTAAAAAAAATCTACTTCACAAGAAATTATGATTGAAGTTGTAAACATATAACCCCAAAAAGTCTACGCTGGGTTTTGTTAAGTATTACAGATGATGGGTGAAATCAGCTGTTATGTTATATGTTACTCACGTACGGACGTACACTCGATTTTATAGGAGTTGATATTTACCTTCACTTTGTAAAATATTAAATGAACCAACTACATGATATTCCGGAAATGTAATCATACTTTGATAAAACTACGTACATTTTTCTTGGATTGTATTCCTGTCGTAATACATTTTTAAATTCTTATTTATCGGTCTCCATTTACCTCCGAAGTGTCAAGTCTAGTTTAAAAAGAACTACTTTCTTCTTTCTATATATCAAAATATATTGCTGTTTTCATCTGCTTACTTCTATGTGGAAACAAACGCTTTTCTGTTACCATTTTCTCCTGCAAATCTTCTTTGCTTTGTTTGAAATCACGCGGTACATAGGCCTTCTCAAACTATACTTACTTTTAACCTATACAAAGTCGGGGCATTTTAACTGTTGCTTGGTTTTTATCAGTTACGAGTGTTATTTGAGTATTTGTGTCAACACAACAGATGTTAGTCTTTATTACATTATTATAGGCCTACAACAGTCGAGTTATCAGGGAAAGGATCGTTATCTTTAGGCTTTTGTTGATAAGTAGTAAGAAGTCAGATAAAAAAAACCGTGACATATAACATGTAACCACTGACCGGACATGGGTTAAATTTATCAATGTACACAACACATCAATCTGCAGTGTAAACTTATTACAGTTATTCTAATTACGGGTTTAAACAATATACTATCCAGCCTCCACAGCTACCTTGTGTTACTGCTTTTGGCAAGGGTGTTTAATTCCATAAGTTTTTTTAGGGTTCCGTACTCAATGGAAAAACAAAGGGCAAATAGGTTATTCGTTTAAACCATAAATATATTATACATGGAAATTTGTCTTACTTATACGAGGTCTGTCTAAAACGTTCGGTGATTGATATGATAAAAACAGAATGTACATTAGAAATACCTTTATTGGCCTTCAAAATACTCTCCACCAGACACAACGCACTGCTGGCAAAATTGGTATAGCGCCTTAAAATTGTGGAGAAGTTTTCATGTAGAATCGTTTTCAGAATTGCCGTCACTTGGTTCTGAATCTTTTCGACGTTCGCAAACTGTAATCCCTTTAAGGCCTTCTTAAAACGTAGGGAAAAAATCAGCAGGCGCCAGATTTGGAGAGTACGGTGGGTGTTGCAAAACATTCAAGCCGCACCGAGTCAAAAATTGGCGTACAGTATGCTGGTATAGGATGGTGCATTGTCGTGCAGTAACATCGAATTTCCGCTCTGGAACATTTGTGGCCTAACACGCCGGATGCGCTGCCAACGAACGTTTGAGAACCTCCAAGTAGAAGGCGTGCATCACCCTTTGGCCAGCAGGAACGAATTCCTTATGGATGATTCATTCTTTGTCAAAAAATGTGATTGAGATGGTCTTCACTTTGGATTTTTTACGCGGATTTTTGTTTGTCGCGGGGAAGAAGGTAACCGCCATTCCATTGATTGTCTTTTCGTTTCGGGGTCGTACTGGTAACACAAAGTCTCGCCTCCTGTGAAAATGGAACCTTGAAAAGTCGGATCCCGGTCACACATATCGATGAAATCGCTACTGTCATCAAAAGTCTTGCTTTTTTATCATCCTCGATCTGTTAGGATGTGCGGCACAAATCGTGAACAAATTTTGCAATTGTCCAATTCCTCATGGACGATGGCCCCCACTGTGTCTTTGCTAATACCCACTTCTTCTGCTACGAGTATAGATCGCAGAGTCAATCGCCGATATTTTGTTAGCATCGCTCGCACACGTTCTAAGTTTTTCGCGGTCTGTGGATGGTAGTCCCGAACGCGGTTCGTCCTCCACCGATTCTTTGCCAGCGCGAAAGTGTGCAAACCAATCGTACACACATTTCCTACTCACAGCATCTTACCCGTACACTTGCAGAAACATGGGTTTCTGCCGCCGTTTTACCCAATTTGAAGCAGAACTTAATGTTGTGCCATTGCTCCATGACTTTTCGACGCACACTACTCGGAACACTCTGTTGCAATGACTGTAAAAGTACTGCAATAGAAGCCTCGCGCAATTCCCGACAGATGGCAGGTCCAGACATGTTCATGCCTGCGTAAGCTTGCACGCGCGCTGTTTCAAGCGTTGAATACCGATATATTAGAAAATTCACTGATCTTTTTAGACAGCCCTCGTATAAAGCACACTAACCAGCATTTATTCTAAAAACAAACATATTTTATTATGAAGTTAAAGGGTCTGCTCCAGTAAACGAGAAAGCAACCGGAAACGCCAGCGCTTCTCTCTATAGCCGTATCTAAACAGTATAATTTCTTGCAGCTGAGTGCTTTGACATTGCCTCATTTCAAACCTTTTTATAAATCCATCTTTTGTAATTGAGTGCTGAAAAAAAAACTGAATATTCTTTATAAGATGGCGGGTCGGGCTTGCGTTGCACTTTTAATTAAAAATGTTTTATTGTGTTTGCCTAAAGGAAAAAATTCAAACTTGGTACTTCAAAAATGTCAATTACATGACAAATGAAAACATTTTTTAAAAAATGTGAAATGCAAAACTTTGCGTATCGTGGCTGTGCGTATGAGACCTTGCAAACAATCTTATGATACAAATTAAACGAAATAAATGGTTTGAAATTTAAAATTACTCTTATGGGATAAAAATCCAAGATGGCCGCCACTACAGCAGACCCTTAAGACAAATTATGGAACCGTAATATGCATGCATTGCAGAGGTATGATAGTCATGTTCGATATCTTTTAAAATTACTTTATTTAAGGATAATTAAAATATATGTTTTAGAAATTTATGGTATGCAGTTTTCAAAATATTCCAAAAATTAAAAACTAATACCCACCCTTCTATTTATGATAAGTACTGCAGCTAAAATGTTTTAAAAAGCAGGTATTAGATTATTAGAGGTATGCATATAACCTACTTTACAGAAAAAATAAGGTGGATCTAAATACTTGTAAAAGTTGCATGCAACATATTTGTTTAATACATAAGGTATATTGGAATACTGGGTTCGGCAGTCGTCACCTACTTTCTCTGGTCTCCACCACCAATGTGTAATTTACTCTCTATGGTTATTATTGTTGGTTAGTCGTAGGTTACGAACATGGTAAAACATTAGCAATAACTTCACAATGGTAAAACCTTTGAGTCTGTACTTTAATCCATTCCATAACCAGACTAAAATAAAAAAAATAGGGCACAATTTTACAAAGCTTATAATCTTTCATCAAATATTTATTGGGGTCTAGCAAACTAAACCAAAGAGGTCCTATTTTCCAGGAGCTAGCTTCCGCCTTAACCACTTCCTTACCCCAAGTTGCGGCAAACTTTAATCAGAGAACCTATTAAATCTCGTTCATAAAACTTCGTATTCCCGTGCATTTTTTTAAAATTGCAGTACGCATACGCAAAAGATCTGTTAAACAATTAATTGTTTACATGGCCTACTTTCCTTATGAAATGTTAACTTGGTCATGTATTTAGTAATTAGTTAAGTAGGCCTACTCGTTGGAATCTAGCAGACTAAATCTAAAAGTTCCCTCCGCTGAAATAGACTTCCTCATTTACCCTCTCAGGAACTCTTTCACATTTCTAATATAAAATTACGTAATAGTAAATTAAATTTGGTACTAAACATGTTACTTGTTAAAACTTCTTTTAGGTAATAGTTTTAAAAATAACTTATTTTTGTTAAATAAACAATTTTAAGTTTTTCTAATACCAAATAAAGTATAAAAACATTTTTTTAAACTGTGGTTTAGTACTAGTTGGAGTTCTAGCAGACGAAAACCAAGTTATCAATCCTGGAAAAGGGATTTCCGCTTACCCCTCCTTTAGTTGTGAAAAACGTTAATCAGGCAAACGGTCCTAACTCAACACAACGTGTTAAAGTCTCAAGAATGAATCGCGCAAGCCAAACTCTTAATAGGTTTATTTATTAAAGTCCTTATTTTCTGCCCGTTAAAGGAAGATGAGAGATTAACGTAAGCACAGACAATATCGTCTATTATGTAAAGCAGAGAAATCCTGAATTCCAGCAACTAGTTTCGAATCTGTGCAAAATATGTTAAATATAACTGCATCGATCTATAAGCGTTAGTTACTAAGCATTAAACCAGTTTACACATCTATAAAGTAGTCATGAAACTTCCTTTTAACTCTCTTACAGTTTTTATTTAATCAGGGTTTTGTGTAGAACCTGAATTTAAATATATTCAAAACAAAAAACATATTGAATTATGGTTTACACATAAAATACATTTTGACGGAGAAAAATATTAACTTCCGCCTACCAAGTCAGATGTTATTACTTTCAGTAACTATCCGTCTATATTACCATGAGTTCATTAATAATCCAGTTACTCAG
>JAGFPH010000039.1:336544-349555 GCA_018207615.1 Philaenus spumarius
TTTGTTTTCTGTAACGCCTATTTATTGAGATCTACTAGTCCGACTTCAATAGTCGTTGGACTGCGCTTTTTGAGAATACTCTAAAATAATTACCGACGAGTTCATTTTCTCTGTGAAAACTCTACAAATCCTACAAACTTTCTTTAACTATTAGGTAAGTTGACTGGTCTTCCAGCCTAGTTTGTCTAGAAGTCGGTTCTTTGACAATAACCAGTCTTTAATATAATAGAGACACGCACTTCAACATTACAAGTTTATTAAAATTGGTTCAGTTGAACTCTAGAAATAGATGTTACAAACCATACCTTTCGATAAACGTAAAGTTCTATACTATTTTGACTTTATTTACGAAAACAAATATATTGTTTACTTCTAAAATAGGATTTTAAACAATGTCTAAAATAAATATTGATGTTTGGTGTATGTTTACGAGATAAAAGTTTAATAATTTATTTTAACACAAAATATTATATGTAGTATGACCATCAGTATGATCAATGTAATAAACTATAGCCTAGTTGTTGGAATATGGGTTGGAAGGTGGCAAGAGTTTACATAAGTCACTATATATATTGTTATTCAATTTAAATCCTAACCGATTCTAATATCAACACGAAAGGAATATTTACTATCTTAAACACGAATTAATCAACACTCTTGTTCTTCAAAAACTATTGCCATAAAAAGAAAATGGAATTGGAGGACTGATCTATTAAACTATAATTTTTTTTTTAAATTTTGAACCAGTTAGAAAAATAAAAATAAATTTAAGTTTGTTACTCAATAGGTGTGTTCAAATCTAAAACACAATCAGAAACTCGATTTTTAATTTGTAATTTAGTTTTACATCTCAAGAATCGAACTTCAAGATATAAATGTGACTCAAGAATGTATTGCTTTAACAGAAATTCTACGCAAGCACAGATTTTCTTATTTGTAAATTTATCTAGAGTAAAGTACAGAACTGTCATATAAAGGCAACACGAACAGAACGTATGATTTTATAGATTTCCAGTTAGCCTCCCATTTATCGTTGCTAATATTGCATCGACATTCATTTCTCGCCATGACAGTGTAAATTGTTTGGCATTTATTGTACGAATTGAATTGAAAATAAATTACTATAATGTGGAAATATTGTTCGTAACTGTAAGGAAACGTACCTATTATTAGATTTATCAATTACATTCCTACCTTTATTTATTATTTATTGCATATTTCCTATTATGCACCCTCTGTTTTAATATTGATACTAAATTATACTCATTGCTAACCAATAATTCTATACTAGTTTGATATTATATTGCTACGATGAATTAAATATACTGTAATTTGAATTGTGTTATCCTTGGGTTTGTTGAAATCGTACTGCGCGAATAGTTATTCAAAGCATGACGTACCCGTAAATGCTGAGATGAAAATAACAACAGACTTCATTGTAGTTTTGTATAGGTCAAATAATTAGTTTAATGTTGTGACTTATTTACATGTAAAACAAAATACCAAGGAAATGATGAAGGTCGTGTTATCATAGCACCGGAAATAGATAAGATATAAGTTCAAATAAAAAGATAAAACCACTGTGCTTGGTCGCGCTATCGTATTATTTCGCAACTGCTAATTTTTTGTTGTTGTTTATTTAGTTTCACGCTCAAAGGAACAATCTTATAGCCTACCTATAAAACGTAAGTCCATATAAAGAAGTGTTAACGTCAAAATGTACAACCTATTCAATATTGGCATGTACAGTGTTGCCAAGTCGAAGGGAAAGTAAGTTTAGAATATCATTTCATTTCTACCCTTTGTAGAGTAGCCGTTAATACCTACCCGTTCCACTTCGCTATCACCAGTCATCAACTCTAACTTATCCTACTTCAATTGGCCATCTGTGTATAAAGTGGAATATATTGTTCCTATAAATACGTTAATTTGGTTTTATTACTAAGGGTTCCATACTTTAGAGAAGAGTCAGACCATAGGCGTTCAATTTATGTAGACTAGTTAACCGCCCGTGCTCCGCTACGGGAATAATTTCAGCAATAAAAGACATAATTAACATATAGGCCTACTGTTTATCTTAGTATTTTATTTAGGGGCTGCTTTATTTTTGTACATAAAATACAACTGATAGTTGGCTTGTATAAATATTGATGTTAACCAAACAGATATTTTAGTTAAACCAAATGAAAGTTTCATATTAATACCAGTTCCATTCGATAAATATTGTACGAACTGCTCAATGCTGATAACCTAATAAGCTACTTATGAATAGCAGATGTTAATTGTTCATGTATATTCATACATTCGTTGTTTGTGATTGGTCCTGTAATAAAAACAACAAAAATATCGAAAAAAGTATTATTTTATTTTTCATAAAGTAAAAAAATTAAAAAATTTCTTAGTAATTTTTACATTATAACAAATGAATGCATAAATCTACCAGATTATTGAAAATATCAGTCTCTTAATTATATTTTTGTATTTTAAGATTAAAATAGATGAAACAAATTACGCTTCATTTCAATTTTACAAAAGTTCTTTGTATACTATATTTTTTGTATAGACATTTTGATCATTCCTTAGGTGTCCTTCATTCTTTGTATCCCCTATGTAGAAACGTAAACCATTGAATGAACTTGCTCTACTGGCTGCAACGTAGAGCTGACCATGGGAAAAAACGGGTTTTGGTAGGTATACACCGATTCTAACGATTGATTGCCCTTGGGCCTTATTTATTGTCATTGCAAACGCAAGGATTACGGGAAACTGAGTTCTTTCAAGTTTGAATGGCAATAAAGTTCCAGAAGTTGTTAGATGAATTCTTGGGATAAGAATCCTTTGCCCAATCGAAGTTCCCGTCAGAATTTCACAATCTATTGAGTTGTTGTAAAGGTTTTTTACTCGCATTCTTGTTCCGTTAATTATTGCTTTAGAGGTGTTTAGATTTCTGAATAGCATTACTATAGTATTTTTGTTCAAAGTCAGTTTGTGAGGTGGTAAGCCACTTACAGTCAAACTGTTGAGAAATTCAGTTGGGAATGTAGTGTGAGCCATGTCATCATCTGTTATCACCTTGTCAAACCTAAAGTAGTCTATTTCTTCACCAGATAACTTTTTTAAAATTAAATCATTAATTAATAAACAGTCTTCGTTCCTTGGTGTTAGTATAGCTCTCTTAGTAATGTCTGACGTTGCGATTAATTTATTAAGATCTTCATAAATATGTTCAATTACTGAGCCAGAACTAATTAACTGGGTGGGTATTTTCATTATATCCTCTCCCAAATCAAATTCTATGTTTAGTTCACCATCACCGATTGTTCTGAGGCACTTTGAAAATTCTATTTCACTATTCAATACTCTCATGTTTTTAGAAAAACTCAGTTTTTAACGCACCCCCAGTACTTGTAAGATTTAACGCATTGTTCAATTATCGTGGCTGGACCAGCGTGTGGCACTATTGGTAGTGTTTGGCGAAAGTCTCCACACAATAAGACAACTTTTCCACCAAACAATAGTTCCTTATTTTCTTTTCGCATAAGATCTCGAAGTAATATATCAACAATGTTTAAAACATATACAGGGCACGTAGATATTTCAAATATAATTATTAATTAATATTTTTTATTATTTTAACCTCATGAGTGTTTGGTTTGATACCAGATGTTGAGTTTTCCAAAATGGGTATTGGCAGTTTAAAAATATTGTGAAGAGTGCGATCTCCATCTAGGAGGCTGGCTGCAATGCCACTGAATGCCCATGGAATACACTGCATTTGCATTGATCGTAGTTTGCATAGTAAAGCTTTTTGAACAAATGTTTTTTCACATCCTGCATGCGCTGTTAAACAAAATACGTTTGTAGAAGAGGTTTTTTTTTTAGTGTGGCTTCTAAAACAGTTTCAATAACTAATCTTTGCTCATCGTTTGCTTTATTGTACATTTCGTTAAATAAACTGTCTTGTTCTTTAGCATCGAATGTGTTGCTTTTAATAGTACACTGAATAGGAATAGGTAAGCCGAGTTCTTTACATGACGTATTGTGGGTGATTAGAATATTCTCTATTTCCAATAGACATAAATTTATAGAACTTTGTATGTCATGGTGTAGTTTGAAATCTTCACACATGTAATCTTTAAATTCATCCCAAAATTCTGCAACATTTGTTGGAATGTTTAGTCCACAAATAAATCCAAAGAGTTGACGTAACTGGGATGGCATTTGTGTTTCCTTAGCTTCGTTGAGTGATTCACGCCATTCGTTATTGTTGGTTGCAATTCCTCTGGCATATGCAGCTTCTACAAAAGAGTTGTTACCTTACGCTGTTGAATGTGAGCAAGTCCTCAAAACATGTTGGCCTACGGGCATGCAGCAGAATAAGGCGAAGATTTTATAGATCGGGTTGTTTTGGATAAACAATGTATAACCTCGTTATTGTTTTTGTGCTCCCTGTTTCCTCCGTTCCCAAGTTTTATTTCTCATGTCCCAAATATAGTTTTGAGGAATTTCAATGTACAGGAGATTTCGTGCATTTGTACCAGTTTTATTGAGATCAAAAAGGATTGTAATTTAGTTTTCTTTGGATCAGCAATAACACCATCTTCTTCTCCCTCTTTAAAAATTACTGTCTGTTGGTCAGGTAAGTGTAAATCTAGACGAATCACTGAGTGAGTTTGAAAATGCATTTCGTATTCAAATATGCGCCAAGCTGCTTCAGTTGAACCAACATAACGGCCGTTAAGGTAAGAATCAATCTCATCATAAACCAGAACACTGCTGTTTTCTTTTGAGAATTTTAGTGTTGCACAATCATATCCCTTGTACACGTACTTGTACATGTATTTAATGCTTTTAACAGTTGTGCAGACTTCTACGTTCATATGACAGTTGAACTTAATTAGAAGGTACGGATTATATGGAACTATATATCTATTGTCTGTAGTATGTCCACGAACGTCGACAGTAATGCCGTTATCGCGGCGTTTATATTCAGGATAACCATTTACATTGTCTCTAGTGTTGTTGTTTAAAGCTTTTGGGAACTGTTTTGAACACTTTCCCTCAACCATGCATGGGGAGTTTAGGTTTAGTGAGCCACATGGCCCATGTACTATGTGATTTTGCACCAATCTGTAAAGAGCTGGATGCTCATTTTGGTCAGGAATTTCAGCAGAAACAAATTTGTCAATATCTGCAATATTTTGAATCTTATCATCATTGTCAAGTGTCAATAAAATATGAGCATGGGGTAAGCCACGTTTCTGAAATTCAATAGTATATATCAATGCTGCTATTCTTCCAAATACGTGTTTCTTTGTGAGG
This sequence comes from Philaenus spumarius, assembly GCA_018207615.1. Classification (NCBI taxonomy): domain Eukaryota; kingdom Metazoa; phylum Arthropoda; class Insecta; order Hemiptera; family Aphrophoridae; genus Philaenus; species Philaenus spumarius. The sequence continues at coordinate 341,867 of JAGFPH010000039.1, forward strand.
AACATAATAAGTTCTTTTAGTTTACAGTGAAACACACGAACAACCAAATCTGGTCTGTAATGAGCAGCTTCTCCTGATGCAAGATTTTTTACGATTTCAGGTCACCGTGGATTACACGTCATTGTTATACATAATGATGGCTTTCCAAATTTGTGGACAATAGCCATAGCGTTTAGATAGTTTTGATGCATATTCCGTGGTGATCCAATAAATGATGAAGGCAAGATTATTTGTTTTCCAACGGCATCGTTCTGGAGACCACTTCTTTTTTGAACAAAGTCAGCGATATTCAGATATAGGTCAGCACGTAGGTTACTTTCATTGAAACGAATATAGTTTAAACGTGTGCCCTCGATCCTACAATACATGTCCACTGTCCACGCAGGTAGAGTTTTGTGATCTATGCAATAAGCTGAAATTTGGACGAATCGCAAGCCGATAGGATGCGTACTGCAGTAATGTAGTTTTGTTTCGTTGATTTACATTGCTACGATCATGTTTTTTTGGGGGTTTTCATCCAAAGTCACCATATGGGAACAACATAGGATAGGCCAATGATTCTAAAAATGGCTCAATTACAGAAATTTTACGAACACCATTAGATCTTGAATACACTTTCAAGTTTCTCTCGCCAGGAGGAGCACCATCTTCTGACCGGAAAATAGCAGCCACATCTGTTTGAACGGCATCATTTTAGCGTCTCCTGTCACACAGTTTGTCTTCCACTATATGCATAAGAATTTCAGAGTCAGATTCACAACACATATCTGCCATAGTTCTAAATGAAGATATGAAGGGATTTATAGAATAAAGATAGTTACTTAACTCACGCATCAGCAGTTGGTCGCATTTCACATTGGATCTTTGACCCATTCTGTGAGTAACAGCTGTGTTTACGTCGTATTTATAAAGTTAGGTATACTTTGGTTCACTGTTAAGAGGGTATTAACGGTCCGATCCGATGGTAAAAAGAGTCGTGGATCTTGAAGTTATATAGACCACCATTGTAAGTGAGAATCAGAACTCACCATTGCAAATGCGGAGTTGTATATAGTTTTTTGAAGGTTTTTTTGTTTCTTTTATAGTCGATGTAGCCCCGTTGATAAGATTTTCCATGAATTCAGAATGTTGATAAAGAGCTAATTTTACCTTTCCCTTGTGACAACATAAGGAGAATATATTTGTGTCCCTGTTAGTCTGTTCTGACTCGAAATTCATAGATTTGCAGTAGTGACATATCCAATTTAACCCCCCTAATTCAAAAGAGTCTGTGTTTTTTGTAGGGAGAGACTAAAATTTAACACGTTTAACACCATCGCTGCTCTTTACTTTTTTAATTTGATGGTTCTCTAAGTGTTTTTTTGGATCTGGTTGTCTCTTTACGCCCAGTTAATGACTTTTTACCTTTTCTTTTTCTTTTTGTACTTTTCTCACAATGGGGATTATGAGAAAGTTTTATAACGCTATAATGACCCGAGTCAACATTGCCACTAAACATCAAGTCGCACACTTCTTCGCCAGAACCGAATTCGTAAGTCACAGTTTCTCCGGCAACTTCCCTGTGCACTCGAAATAAATAGTTAGGGTGTAGTTCACTAATACATTGTAGTTCCACGTATCCAGCGTACTCGCCATCTCGAGAAAGCAAAGTTTAATACCGCTAAACGTCAAACACTGATCTAGAGTAAGATTCATCACCTACGATAAAATGTTTCCCACTCATTAGAAATTTTCTGTACAACTTGCAAACGGATTTCCCTATGATTGTTCTATGGGCCGTAGAATGATATTGATCGGAACAAACAGTTTCTGTCCCCTACTGTGGGTATTATTTCATGTTCCAATGAAATTTACTCAAACTTAAAGTCAATTAGCACTTTCCTTCAGAGATCACTTCACAGGAACACTAACACATTATTCGATTATTTAGTTACAAAAAAGAGAAAAAACTACATACATACAGTAAATTAAAATATACGAAGTTCAAACTTTTATACACCAAAACATACAAATAATGTTCAAATACAGTTATAAATCCTTGTGGTATAAAAGTTAACAAATATACTTTTCCTTGTTCAGAATAGTGTGTTTATTAACAGGAACTCCTAGATTAATAATTACATACTGAAAGTGAGGTTATAAAAATAATAAAAAAATTCTGACAGCTGAAAAATATTAAACAGCTGACGAATAATGTATAATTACAACTGAATTTTATTATTCTTCAATAATAATTGTATTGATTCAACCTTTGAAGAGCTGTACTGTAGGTAGTAGCCCTTAGAAAAAACGTAAATTCTAAGGAAATTCAAAGATAAAAAGAACCAGTCTACAAAGAACAATCAGGTCTACACTTAATCAAAAAGTTATAGAAATACAAATATAGTTGTTTCAGATTTTGAAATCAGCTGTTAATATTGGTTATTTACTATCAATTACCGTATATTATCAATAAATAGGCCTACTATTAAATTATAATAATATGTCTTATTTATTTTTAATTAGGATGTAACATAGTGTTTTCTTTTTTTTAAATTCCATAACGCAATTTTTTATTGGTTTGTGTGTGTTGAAACATGTGTTGGTTCAGTCTAGGCCTAACTTAAAATATTATTTTGTACTAAGCTGGACATATGAATCAACAGTTTTATCTGTTATTTTATTTAATTAGTTGCTATGGAAATGAATATAAACACATTCAAGAAATAATTATTATGTTGGTTCAAAAGTTTAGGCCTAACCTAAAATTATGTTTAACCTATTTTATCTACCTTAACGGCAATTTAATTTATGGTTTTGTGCACATCTTTGCACAGTACGTTTTTAATGATATAAGTTTCATTTTTCAATTGTCGTTTTTTTGTGTTTCATAATGTTGATTATTTATTTGTATTACAGCTGTTTAGACGTTATGGGTTTTACGCCCAACTTGATCCTGTAAATTTGTTAAGTTCCGATAAATATTTGTTAAATTTACAAATATTTAAATAAAAATGTTTTCATCAATATGAATTCTAGCCTATGTTACTCAGGAGTAGTGTAGCTTTTTATTTTAAAAAACTTCAATGGGTTCAGTAGTTCCAGAGGTTTCCCCCGTACATATAAAAAAAAAAAAAAACACCTCTTATTAGTATAGATGGTGTATGTTATTTTTACTTCAACAAATAAATGGCTTTGGTCACAAAGTTAGAAAAATACAGATTAATTTTTTCAAGTTTGAAATCAGCTGATAATGGACATATCATAGGAAACGGCTGACTATTAACACATTATTCGATTATTTAGGTACATACATACAGTAATTTAAAATATACAAAGTTCAAACTTATACACCAAAACATACAAATAATGTTCAAATACATTTATAAATAATAGCTTGTGGTATAAAAGTTAACAAATATACTTCTCCTTGTTCAGAATCGTATTTTTATGACCAGGAATTTCTAAATTAATTATTTTATTACATACTGAAAGTGAGGTTATTATAATAATAACAAATTTCTCACAGCTGAAAAATATTAGACAGCTGACGATTAATTTATGATTACAACTAAATTTTATTCTTCAATAAGAATTGTATTGACCCGATTTTTGAAGGGCGGTAGGTCGTAGCCCTTAGAAAAGACGTAAATTATAAGGAAATTCGGCAAACCTACGCATTATCCCCTTTAATTTGAGACATAAATATTGAAGATTGGTTCAGTAGTCACTGAGAACTCAGACTTTCAACTGTGTATTAAATATATAAAGATTGCATATAAGTGTTTATTCTATGAAGTGTTTGTTTGTGTGGGCCTACAAAAAATATTTTAAAATAGGCAAATACAAAATATACAAATACTTTATATTGTTTTATTTTATACAAGTTGTTTATCTACTCTAAAATGTATTCCAATACACTTTGGGCAAACACAAAGGACTATTTCCGGAGCGTCTGTTGTGCGTTTTTGATAAATATTTGTTTTTGATTTAATTTTAATTAAACTTTGTCTCCATTATAGTTTGCCTGGTATAAATTAAAAACATCAATTTAAGAAACATGGGAACCGCCGTGACATTTTTCAAGAACCACAAACACTATCTTTAAATATATGTCCATAGAGTAATGTATATTTCGTCTAAAACTTTTATTTGCCTCGTTGCAGTATTGTGTTTAATTAATATACATTTGTACAGTAATAATAAAGTGTGGAAATTGATGTCTATCAGTTTACAAAAAGTTAATCAGCTGTTTTTGTTTGTTTTTGATATTAGTTTGTATCGCCTTTGACTAACCCGAACTTGGTTCGAACCTATGCAACTGTGTTGGAGGCGCCACACAAACTGTAGCTAACTATACGACATTCTGATTTGGTAATATTTCTATTATTACATAAATTGGAAAGTATTAAATTTTTGTAAATGACAATTTTATTTATTGTATTTGTTCCAAATGTATTATATTTTATGAAGTTATAATTATTTTACTGTGGGTTATTAGCGAATTTCCATAGGAAAAATGAGCTATTGCAGTGGCCCTTATGGTGAGACCCAAGGTCGGGAGTAGCAAATGAGCACCGATCATGGTCCCCAGAACACGTAAAAAAAATTCATATATGTATATATGTGTTCGCACTCTAGCGGCCGCATTTTAAGTCCGATTTGGTCCAAATTTGGTACACGTGTTGGTTGTCTATGTGGCTCGGACGAGTTCGTTAGCCAAAAAAATCCAACAACCGGAAGTACGATTTTTGACCGGAAGTAACTATTTTTTGAGATTTTTACTACGAAAATGAAAATCTTTTAGAGTTTTTTCTACAAATATAAATGTAGGATGTTATTTTGCGCATTTTGTTTTTTTACGCGACCTTATAGCTCGCTTGGTTCCCCCAAAATCGACAAAAAATAAAATACCATAAAAGTACCCAGTTCAAAGCCAAGTGATGCAAACTCGCGAGGCCACTAGGAGGAAACAAATTCTACTAATATATTGCGTACACACAGACAGCTGTTCAACGCCTTCGTGAGTAGACCTATTTCCCAAATTGTTGGTTGAAACCCTAAAACATAGGCCTATAAACTTAATTTTGGAAATTTGCTCAACTCACGTCAGCGGTCCAGCTGCGTGGTCGATTTATTTGTATTGAAACTTATCGGACGGTCATTTAACTAATGATTCTTGACGGGGGGAATGTAATAAAGTTTGTAAACAAAAAAATCAAGTTTATTAATGTACATATAGGGTGATTTTGTAATGCTCGGAGATAATTCAGGTGGTAGTCATACGCCATAAAATAAAAAAAATTAAAACTCCCTATAAACACTTGTTTTACCAGCTATCCGCTATTTTGTTTTTTGTAGAACGCCTTAACCAATTGAGTTGAACTATTGCACTTTACTTATCAGTGTAAATACCTAGTTTGATAAAAATAATTAACTTTTTCCAACTCATTTAACTCTCCATCTTTTAATTCTCATTTAAATTATTTAAATGACTGCCATTTATTCAGACTATTAAAAAGTTGATTATTTTGGGTCAAACTAGGTATTTTGATGAGTAACGTGCAACTCAATTGGTTACGCAGCTCCGTTCTACAGATACACATTATTTAGAACAAAAACAAAATGGCGAATAGCTGATAAAAGAAACATCTCCGGAAATATATTTATAGGATTATTTTTACTCATATGACAACCTCCTGTATATGACCACCCTGTATACACTGTAACTGTAATAATAATAAATGTGGAAATATGCTTGATTCATCTGCTGTTGATTTGTGAGGATGTTTGAAACATTGTTTCTAAGAGTTTTGTGCTTTTGAAATTAAGTTACTTGGTTGACAAAGAAGGTTTATTGCAGTGTTAATTTATCACGTTTTCAATAAATAAAGGTTGCTCAACTTTTAAACTGTAATGGTGTAATTGGAAGATTGTAGGAGGAGGGACAAGACAATAAGGTTGGCGATCACGATAATATCCTAACATAAAGTAGCCTTAACCTCTAGGGCTTCCTTATTGGCCGAGACTGTTTGCCGGTTTTAACGAAGTAAACTGCCTTTCACATATACATGTACCCTATTGCATTGATAACTTAGGCCTTAAATCCATGGTTACCCATAAAAAACTTCAACTGTGTAAATAAGTTGATTTAATGTTTATTTTTAAACACTTGATGAAGAAAGAGAATAGTTTAATTTACAATATTTTTAAAATATAGAAATAAAAGGTGTTCAAATTACTCTTTAAGCAGAAAAAACACCGTTGTTAGTTTAAAACTAAATTTGAAGACGACATTAAAGTAAATAGAAGCTGTCAATCTTGGATGGGTGTATTCTACCGTTTCAGTTTTGTCGACAGTTGTGATTAATTTAAGATGTCTGGCAACAAAAAAAGAAAACTGAAAGAGGGAAGTACTTACAGCCGTTATGACGTCATTGCTACCAATCGATCAGCTGGCCGGTAGGATGCTTTCAAATTACAGTTTTTAAAGTTGAACAAATATTGGTTATTATCCTTTTGTAAGTATTTTACTTTAAGTTTAAATGCTATGTAGTTTGGCGTTAATAATAATAAAATAAATGTAAACATTGTGAAGTGGAATCATATATTTACTTTGTATTTAGTTTATTTTTCTACTTTACATATAGCCTTTTTTATAGTATTTTAAGTAAGCTTACATTATTGTGGCTTTCTGTTTCTTTACCAAAATAACCTCAAATCTCAAAAACTATTTGAACCTTGATTTTACTCTCATTTGTCTAATAAATGTATTGCTGATAAGTTGAATTTTGAGGTGTTTAACCTGTTGCAGTCTTTAAAGATATAAGTTGGAAAATACTTTTAAATACCAACAATCTTCTCTCTCTCATTCGACAGTTTTTATTTTCAAAACGAAAAACTTGGAGATCTGACCAGAAAGAATGCTTGATGAATAATTTTGAAATTTTACAGGTAAAAGGTTTAGTGATATACATTCTTTAAGCTCTATTTCACATAACGCTCTACTTTCATGATCTTTTGGTGTTAATTGATACTTGGTATAGCTTATGTATTGGTAAGCCCAGTACCTCAAAAAACAAATAAGGTGTAGGGAATGGTTCAATGGGTGTATGCTTCCTTCTTATTTAACTTTGGCTAACCTGTTTTAAATACCAAACGAAGAATGATGTAGTCGATTAAAGTATTTAATACGTGAACAAAGTTAACTTATAATAACAACACTAGTGTGGTATTAAAATGTACGTTAGCATAGGATTTAAACTCTTATTACGTTTAGTACTGCTCTTAACATTAATTTAGAAAGTTTTATTAACGTCCTTGTGAAATGCCCTTATTTTTAATACCAATGTCGTTTGAAGCCCAAAAATTTGGAACAACGCATTGTATGAACACAGTATCAGAACCGACATTAATTACATTATTTGAACACATTTATTTGTTAGACTACACTAGTTTAGATCTGAACGACTCCGGCGGTCGGTTTTCATTTTTTAAACCCTAATTTTAATAGAAACTCCATAACTTTCAAAAACAATGCTAGGAATTTATTCCATGCATTAACTGCTTAGACATAAACCCACATTTTAACCTAGCCTTAATCCCAAACGTAGAATTAAGCCCACATTTTAACTTAAACTTAATCCCACATTTTAACTTAAATATAATCCCATATTTTATCTTAGCCTGAATCCTAAATTTTAACTTAGA
>JAGFPH010000039.1:349565-370622 GCA_018207615.1 Philaenus spumarius
ATAATCCCATATTTTATCTTAGCCTGAATCCTAAATTTTAACTTAGAATTAAGCCCACATTTTAACATAAACATAATTCCACATTTTAACTCATACTTAATCCCATACATTAATTTAAACATACACCAACGTATTAATTTAGTTTTAACCACAGATGTTAACTTAGAATTAAGCCCACATTGTTACTTAAACTTAATCCCACATTTTAACTTGGACTTAATCTAATACAATAACTTAAACATAAACCCACATTTTAACTTAGCCTTAATCCCACATTTTAATTTAGATTTAATCCCGAATGTTAACTTAGCCTTAATTCTTCATTTTAATTTGACTTAATCTCAAATTTTAATTTAGACTTAATTCTAATCCGAATTTTTAAAGGATATAATTTCTTCACAACACATTTTTTATGTGTTTATTTGAGTACAAACTTTTAATAATTTGAAAATTATAATATTGTAACATTTAAAATATTCCTACAAATCAAAATACCTTCACATTATATAAGCAAATGTTCTTCTACTTGTATATTTCAATGAATGAACTGTATATTAAATTAATTCAATATAAATAGATTACAATTTTTTAAACAAAAAAGTAGATTTAATTGATAGCGTTTAGTTGGATAGTTTTATCGATTTATTTCTTAAATTAGCTATGTTTGTTTCCGAGGTTTAACCATTCTCCGATTGCACTTAGCCTTTTTGACAGTTAATTCAATTCGACACTACCTTTTAGATACTCTATATAATCCTCATTAAAACCTCTTGACCTTCGGCGCAGTTCACCCATGCCCTTTTGTGTTCTGTTTTAGTCATTTACAAAATATTTTCCTCTTTATTATAATTTACAAAGCTATTAAATCAAGTAAACATTTACTAAGCACGGAATGAGTTGGCGGATAAAATGTTGGGCTGTTACAACCGTTCCCGTACGACAAATATAGGTTTGAAATATAAATATAATAATCCATGCTTTGTACCTTGTCCTAGCGGCCTTTTGAGAGTGGATAAAATCGCTTCGCGAGGTTCCTTCCAAGCCGTCGGCCTCGGGTCAGAAGCTGCTCCCACGTAGATTTGAACTGATTGGGCACTTTTATGGTACTCACGTTTTGATCGATTTTGGGGAACCCAACTGGCTATAAGGTCTTGTAAAAACCAAATGTGCAGAAAATCTCCTACATTTATTTCTGTAGATAAAACTCTCAAAAAGTTTAATTTTCGTACGAAAAATCTTAAAGAAAAGTTACAGTCAAAAACCTGCTTACGGTTGTTGTATTTTTTGGCCAACGAACTCACGTTGATCAATATGTCTGAAAATATTGCTGAGCAATGTTTGCGGCAATAGATTTCCGGAAAGAATTGTTTGAACGGGCCACACTTGTGCCAGTTGAGCTTGTGAAAATGGACGAACAGGGGCTAGTAGAAATCAGTGCAGCTTTCCTAATGTAGCGATCCGAAAAACAGGTGGAGGGGGGATCAAATCAGTCTGTGTGGATGCGTTCTTTTTAAAAGCTAACTGCTTCCGAAAGTTTAACTCATGTATTCATTTACTGATGCTAAATTTACCTTTTCCAGAATTTCACCAGAATGTCAAATCACGATTTTGAATAACTCTTGAATAAGATTGAGTCTAGAATTGGTAAGATCGATACCAATATGAGAAACTGTATACTAATTACAACAGATTGGCGATCACCTTTCGATTTCTGGCTACCGTTGACTCTTACAGAACCGTTCTCCTTTTGATTTTGCTGAGGGTATATCTGAATTATTTTCTGGATTTAATTGATTACAGAGGGAGGAGATTCTCTAATGTACTTCTTCAAAGTGCACTTCTCATCGATATAAAAAAGACAGGTGAATCTGTAAAGGGGGAGAAGGAAAGAGTGAGAGAGGAATTGCAGAAAGAGGCAGGTATGGCTCGGCCACATGAAATATTCTCTAACCACTCTGCTGGACAACACCGGCAATCCCTCGGGAACATCCTGTAACGCGTGAAATTCCCGGCAATATGGCCGGGCTTTTCGTAAATACTTCAACATTTCGGTACATTGCAGTAAAATTAACGGCAACACTGTTGCAGTAAAATATGGCCCATGTAAACACTGCTAAGATTCACTGCAATAGCTAATCTTTCCTATGAGAATTCGCTGATTAACCGTTAAAACATTACCGCTACTAATCGCTGAAAAGAAATTATTTTGTATCACTATTACTCAATAAACTAATGAAGTTGAACTTTTTGCAAAGCGGTTTGTGTTTTTTTTTTATTTAATTGTTTGAAGTTAATAGTAAAGCCCCACCCACACACTATCGAACTCGCTCGCCTAACTTCACCTGACGTCGAACGAGAAAATATCATCAGTTGAACAATGGATTTTGATTCAGCCGTATCTGTTTGTGCTGGTGTTTTATGTTTGAGAAATAAAAATAAGAAGAAAGGTCGACTTTTGTGATCTAAACAATGGTTTTTGTACCGAAACAAGTTTAGCCACATGAAGCTACTGACTGAACTTGCTATCAGTGAGCCTGACATCTTCAGAAATTATCTGAGGATGAGCGAGGAATGTTTTGAAGATTTACTTGGGCGAGTTTTCAAGCATATTGAAAAAAGAGATACGCATTCGAGACAGTCAATAACTGCTAAGGAACCTCTTGAGGCCACTCTTCAGTTTCTAGCCAGTGGGTGAACTACGGCGCTGTCAAGCCGAGCGCAAAACCCAGCAAAACCGTCGAGCATGTTGCGATGGAGCCCGCACAATATCGAACATGTTCGACGAGCCCTCGATCCCAACTTGTTTGATAGTGTGTGAGGTTTTATAGAACACAATATTTGTTTACTCGATTACATTAAGAATCCAATGATGTAAGAACCTCTAATACAGCTCCGAGTTTAGTTGTTGGAGACCGTCTTATTTACGCTACGCTAACCGTAACCTTTATTTGTTTTTGTATTATTTTAGGCGAAAAGCACCAACTGACTTTTATCGAATGAAATCAACTTTGTTCTTTTACCTAGACCAATAGTCATCACCATTGGCTTGGTCTAGATTCGAAACTGGGATCTTGAACTTTCGAATCAAAGCTGTAAGATCGTCGCGTCGTGGTCTTTAATTGTCTAACTGGCAAAAAGTAAAAGTTATAGGTAAATAAATATAATAATGATAAATACATTTCAAATTAAACAATTGTGGAAGTACTATTTTCTTTTAAATGTTGTGTACTTTCTTCATAGCTTCAATGCCAGAGGTCCAAGTAACTATATTATTTCACTGTTGAGTGACATTGTCACTCAATACTGATCCCTCACTGTTGCCAACAATGCCAAAGTAAAACGCCTAGTATTATCTTGTCAACTATAGGTATTAGACGTACTTGGATTTATAAGTTAACTGATGCGCATTAACTTGTCCGAAATTATACCCTAGTTAAAAATAATCTTATATTGCCATAGCAACAGAACAGATCAATGCTTTTATCTCACATATTGTAATGACTGGCGGCGTCGTTTAGTTCCCGGACGACTAGTCGAGAAACAAATAAAAGACAATTGGAGAGCCACACTTGCGGAAATAAACGTTTAGAGGCGAAACAGACAGAATAGTTACTTTAAACTCAATCCACAGTGGCAGACTGTTTACAGATGTCGGGAACATGTGTAATGTGTATTCAGTAATGGTCCACTTCACTTTATTTTACATATTAATTGAAAGAGAGAGAGACAGAGAGAAAGAGAGAGAAGGAGCATGGGAGGGAATATTGTACAATTAGCAGATTAATTCTTACTACTATAAGTAATTTGTTGATCGGTACCTTTTATAATTTATTCAACACTTTTCGTTTCTTTCATAAAACATTATTTCGCCAATTATATTGCATACTGTTTTATCTTTCACCATGTACGCCTACATCCTTGAGGATGGTTTGTACTTTTAGCCATATCAGTTTTTTTACTTAAAACAGTAAAAAATTACTTTCCTCTTTGGTAGGGTACTGTCTTTCGAAACAGTAATACTATTTTCATCAGAAATTTACCTCATTCAAATCTTTGTCAACGGTCGTCATCACTGGATCCTCATATACTCGCTTTATGCTTGTAGGGGGTTGCTCGGTGCTCTGTTAAGATAGTGTTCTATGTAGTAATTCAATCAATCCCACCCAGAGTGGGCCAATTACCCTGAGCCTGGACTCTAAAAGGCCCGTAACGACCGATTTAGATATTTCTTTACGATGTATACATGATTTTTAGTAGAGTTTCTAAAACGACTAACAAAAAGAGTTGAATTATTGAAAAATTACAGATGATAGAAATTTTATCCTTTTTTTATGGGGAGGGGGAGCACAAATCAAAATACTTAAATTAACGGCAAGTAGGCCTATATATACTTTTGAAAACGTCCAATATTACTAGTTTAAGGTGACTTCATAATGTTTATTTACAGGCTACAGTAGCTAATGTCAGATAAGTGAATCCCATTCTCATAATTACTGCTGAATATGTACATTGTGTGTGTTACAGTGTACAGTAGTAGGCCTACTTACTGATGCAAAATGCATAATATATTTCTAGAAAGGATATAAACGCGATGTTTCATTTGTGGCATAAAATGTTGGCAAACGCAAATAGTATTACATAGTTGATCCGTTATAAAAATACATATTTTAAATAATATTTTCCTCGAGGCTAAATACAATTGCAAAAAAAAAATATTGTGTTGGATTTTGATTAATGTAAACTAAAAGAACTAGTCAATTTTATACAGGTATGTTTTGAAATGTTAATTAAATAGTTTTTATGTGATACTTATTACAAGTATATAAAACAAAGAAAGAACTTGCTAATTGGCTATTGAAGAGTGAGATATTTATATAGAAGCATAATTCATAAGTAACGTTTAACACGCAGCTAAATATCTCACGTGATATGTCAATATCGTCCGCTATTAATTGTCGCCATCACAGGATATAAACAGGTAAAGTATTGGGCACACATTTGTCCAAACTGTATGTATTAAAAAAAATTGTTTTATCAACAAACAAGTTCAATCTGTCTTAAATGTTTGAAACGTTTGGATGAATTTGAACTTATGTTTAGAAAGCATTAAAGTGCAACATCGCAAACCATTTCATGGTCTCAGGTGTCTAAGCCACAAACCATCACAATAGCTAAAATGTCAGCACACACATTTCCTTAGTAAAATATTTTGTTAAATGTATGCATTTGTTTTGAGAATACCCTGCATAACAACATGGATAGACATTGTATTTTACAATATCGAAGAGCCACCTGCCACTACCGCATATTGACCTAATTCAAGTAGAGCAGGTGATATTACAGGTTCGATAATTACTTAATCATCCATTCAAGGAGATCAAATTGTGGGGATCTCAGAAGATTGTTTTCCGTTTAGTAGTAACAGCTTGATATTCTATGTAAAATTTCTAGCTTTAAGGTGAAGTTTAGGTATGTAATTATTGTGCTTCAGGTACGTTTGATAACCATTGTCGTTATTATCTTTATTGAGCATTGTTTAAAGGTAAAAGTTGGTAAGAGGTGGTATTTCGCATAATGTATAGTTTGGCCCATTCAGCTTTGTAAGACGCTTTCATCGCTACCGTGGTCCACTCTTTGTTATTCTCTGCCCTCTCTACTTCCGTAAACCTTTAACGTAAGATCAGTAACATAAGTTTTTCCTAATACCGTTATCGAGAACATCAGCCCTCCTCACTATAATACACAGTACGATTTTTCCACAACAGAAAAGTGTTGCCAAGTCAAATAAAGAACGGGGGAAGGGAGTAGTCGACCAATGGAACAAATGAAGGACGGTTTATTTTGACTCTTTATACTTTTCTTTTTCCAATTTTACTTCTGTGAAGAATATCTTTTATATGTGCTTGAGGATCTGGTACACCCATGCTTCAAAATGGGAGGAAGTCACGCAATATTAATAAAAGTGATACAAACTCCATATTAAATGTTTGTACTGTTTAGTAAAATACCCCGTAAAGTAGCCTATAATTTTAATTTAATGTGTAATTTTATTGCAAGTTAAACGACAAAAACTATTAGAGGTCGCCTATGTTATTTTATTAAACATTAAATTTATTGTAGCAAGAAAGTGGTCGATGTCAAAAAGGGATTGGAACAAAAAACTGTGCTAAATGCTTTCGCAATTTTCATTGTAAAGATAAATAAATAATTTTAGATCCTCGTACCTTGATATTACATAGTTTTTTTATTTTAAGTAGCAGGGACACATTTTAGCGTGAGTTTGCATAAATAACGCCACATTTGTAAATATTTAAAATCAGACAAATGAATGTTAAGAACGAATAAAACTACACTTCTTAAGGGGGCGCTACCCTGTCCGCCATATTGAATCTGATTTCCATAAGAGCAATGCTACAGAATAAGTCATTTGTTTCCGTTAATTCGTGGAATAAATTTAAAAATTTGGTTTCATTTTGAAGTACTGTCATATGCGGGTTGATTGCTGAATACATTTTCAAAAACCGTTTTATTGTTTTCATAAACGTATGATATAAATAGTAAACTTTATAAATTGTTTACTCAGTTGCAAAAAGAGATATTGCAAACAACTTTAGCAATCAACACCCACAATCTATTTTACTTTAAGAAAAAAATACAGCTTTCGTTTTTTGACCAAAACAATACAAAAATATGCTTAATAGTGAAGGTATGTTTTGGTTATTTAACATTGAAATTGGTTGCCAACTTCGCCATTGTGAATGTAGAGAGCCGAGCCTTAAGGCTAAGTGTCAGTATTATTATGTAAAAGTCGTGTTAACTTATGTTACTGCGTCACGCAAGAATCCAATAGAGCCACTTCTTAACTAATTGTTTCATTGTTTAGAACGAAAAGATGTTTAAGTACAGTTATACTAATATAACTAAATATATAATAAGGAGTTATACAAATCTACATATCGGACAACTTCCTAAACCAAAACCATTACAAGATTTATTGCGAGACAGGTTGCAAGTATCAGCGTTAGATCTTGTCAAAAAAAACATTGGTTACTCGAGAAATAGAATAAATATACTTATAACTAACTATGTTATGTTCAGAGTATTATTATTAAATTTTAGTAAGTGTTTTTAAAACTAGAGCTACTTTTATTGCTGTTGTCAGTTGTTAGTATTAATAAAAGGCGCCAGTTGTGTAGACAGCTGGTATAGGCTAACGCAAGAACTTAAAGTTCATTTGTATGCAAGAATATTAAACACGGCAATCGCTTCGCATTCTTTTCAGCAACCTATAGTGGTATTGAAACACAATGTGTAACCCATGCCTGACCCTGGCCGTCCGTGTGTAAAGCAACTTTACTTTATGACTTATTGTGGTTCTAATACGGAACATTTAAAAACGAAATATCTTTCCTACTTGGAAAGTAAGACCACACACAAGAAATAGTCTTCAAAGTCACAGGATGTCTAACTAGGCTAAGAAAAGTTTTACTAATTTGAGACAACACCAGAAAACTGCCTGGCACATTTGCCTGTTTGTGGTTCTTTCAATTGATTGTAATACAGGCCATTTAAAAACGAAATCTCTTTTTTTGAGTTTTTATTCCAGTTAATCCTTAACCAAAAAGAGGAGGGATGGTATAAATTCAAAAGGTCGGGTAGTTCTGATTTTTTATTATGGTGTATGTACATGGTGGAGCGACTAACATTAGTCATTCCACCATGTTCTATGTATAGGGGCACTATTTAAAATTCCAAGTTTCGACCTCGGCGGTGCTCCGCGCGGGTACCGGAGCTGAAAACACCTAGATTTTTTGACCTTGATCTAGATTATTCAAATTTTTAGCATGAAGGACTGGTTTGAAAAAAAAATCATTCAGTCCTTTTTTTAAAGAACAGTAAATTTTCCACAATTTAAAACGAAAATCATCTTCTTGAGGATAAGAAGAACTTTTTTCTTGGCCGTACTTTTTAAGTTACAGCCATTAAAATTTCAAGAAAATTTTCGAAATTAAAAAATTTGTTGGTTTTTTTATAGGATTTGCGTTTTTATACTGTGAAACAAGGGGTTTTCAGCAAATCTGATAAGGACTAACTTTAAAGTAGAAAATGTAACTTTAATATGTGACCGAAATGGGGTTTCTACCATGAATAGCATCTGAGATAGAGATTGAAAATTAAAGTTGTTGGTACAAGGGTACAATTACATTTAATCACAACAAATTAATGTATTTTACACGAAAAAGTTTATATTTAGGAAAATAAAAATGTTACATAAATACTTTTTGAATTACAGCCATTAAAATTTCGAGCGAATTATTCAAAGTGTGTTAGTTTTCAGAGAGTATGTAGTGTGAAACAATGGGTTTTCAGCAAAATTTATAAGGAATAACCATAAAGTAGAGAAATGTTACTTTAATCTGTGACCAAAGTGGCGAAAAATAGCTCTAAGATTTCTTGGAAAAGATGTCTTAGTCGAAAACCTGGAAATTTATATAGTGCCCCTAAAACATACCAAAAATCAGAACTACCTGATCTTTTGCTGCATCTATGGATGTACAGATTGACTGAACTATTTACTGTTAATTTGGCCACAGATCTCAGTTGTCGGTCGAAATAGAGTAGTATCTGTTAATTTACGGAACATTTTCTAGTACGACAATAAACTGTCTGGGTATAGGAACTTTTCTCAGTGGTAAGACAAAAACATTTATATTTCATAACCCACCAAGCTTGGTCGAGTTCGGAATTTTAAAAAAATTAGCGGAGATTGAAGCCCAATTAGCCGATTCAGTTCAGTAAGCGCCCTGCCTAAATTTACCCTCTTAGAAACGTGTCGGTAAAGCTAGGGTTTCACAGACTGCGAAATTTTCCTCTGCAGAGATTCCGCCGCGTAAAATCCGGAGACGTTGCGGAAATTCAGTTGTATCCAAACTAGTGACGAGTCTGGATTGGCTTTGGTGCTTTATGATGATATTGTTATGAACTTATAACAACTAATGGTAAATCAAGATTACCTGTGTTCCCAAGTTTTTCTCCTATTGCATTCCAAACTGCGTCTTTTTAACGTTGTTTTTATAATCCGGGTCACTTAACTTCCATACACTTCATGGCCTGGCACCAACTCAACAAGTTCCTTATCTTCGGTCGATAAAAAACTTTCATCAACACTTCTTTTTGATGCACTAGCCTAATATAATAACAATAACTGCCCAGTCACAATAATAGATGGATCCCCTCCGCTGGTGGATTACGGACTGGCACTGCTCTCAGACCAGTATGATTTGTCCGCCATGCGGAACCAAACATTCCGGTCGCGTAAGCGCACGTCAGTGGAACCGGTCTCAGGGAAATCCATGGAACCATAGTTTAAGTTTGCGTTATGGGGTTGGAGTATATCACACCATGTTCAATGTTCCCAGTATATTTTCCCTGGATTTTAATTTTTTAAACCGAAGCAGCAGCAAAACTCAATTTTATTTTCTAAAATTATGTTGGATTTAAAATAGGCTTGTAATGGTTGTAATTCGTACGATGAAAATAATTATACCTTTGTATTTTCTTGTTTTCAATTGGCATCATACACAGTGCTGTACATAATTTATTCTTTACATTAAATAGCCTTTGTGTAGCTGTGTGCAATATAATACAATTTGTGTGATAAAACTCCGTCGTTTATAATCCTTTGTTACAGTTTTAGATTGTGTTGCGATACTTAGCCTTTAAGTTTCAAGCCGCACTGACCTTATTTTCAGTACAAACAGAATACAATAGGAGCTTATAACTTGGAGCGGTAACTCTCTGGTCGGGATTATACTCATACTTTATTTATGTTTGTAGGGTTTGTAGAATAAATCTTTTCGTTGTTACGGAATAGAAATACTTCGAACAACATTCTTCAAGTTTTAGTTTGTTTGCATTGAAGTGGATCTTTTTATCATTATAGAAATATCTCAAACCACAAGAATTGTTTCAATTATGTACATAAATGTGTTCATCAAATGTTGACCTCTTTGATCAACAATAAACAGTTTATCATCATTTCTCCAAAAGGTTGGTTCCTGTGTTTTATTTAGGTAAAAACATGTTCACTCTAAAACATCGAATATTTCTAAACTTTAATAGTCAGCCGTTTTTTTGACAATTTTAAAGTTTGCAATTTATTCCAAACTAATTTATGTCATACAACATTGAAGTTTTTTAAGATTTTAAATAATTTACATATGCCTAACATTTAAAGTGACACATTCGTTTAAAGATTCTTCAATATTTAATAAACTTTGTCAATTTATAAATAAACTTATGTTATTGCCGAACAGTAATAGGTTGTGATTATTTTTGATACTGTAATTTGTTTCTATAAGGTATTTTTAACAATGTAATAAATAATAACTTTAACATTGTGCATTTTGCGTAATCATTTCAGTAATGTTTGCTACATTTAAAATTTTAAACGTAATTTTAAAAAAACTTAATAAAATACTATTACATAAATAAACATTTATCGCTGAAATTTTAATTAAATTTAATGATTAAATCTGAACAAATAAGCCTGTAAAATATTATTCATCCGTTAAGTTTCATTGCTGTATAAACTAACTTCTATAGACTTAGTTTTCTTCGTCAAATTGAATGAAAAATGACATAATGTCATAACTATTTCGTAATACAACTGTTTAGCAAACTGTACAATTTCGCTCTGCCTGTTTATTCTCAAGTAAAATTATACATTTAACGAATACCGATCTAGTCATCAAATAAGGGTTTAACGATTGTTTTCCTCGGAAAAGAAATATCATTAGAAGAGCGTGACATTTAAAAAGTGAAACTTGGGTTCAAGACGATGAAGAGAAATTCGTAAAATAAAACAATATTATACTGTAAACCAACATCTAACCGCTTCAGATGACAACTATTGTACTATATTTTTAGAATCAGATGATATCAGATTTTACCAGTGGCGTAAATAACACCCCCGCAACCACCGCGGTGCGGGGGGGGGGCGGCAGGTCCAGGGTGCCACGACCCGGGCACAAAAAATAAAGGAATTAAAACAATAAAATGTAGTGAACACATTATCATCAAAATAAATTTTATAATGAACAACATTTCATTAAGATATCTTAATAAAACTGTTCCATAAATAATATAGGTAACCACGGATTATAAGTCTGAAACCGTAATCATTATCGTTGCGCAATCTATTTACTAGCAATTAACAATAATGCCTGCTAAACTTTAGTAATTATTAATAAACGTACTATTTGCTCCCTCATCAATCAAATATAGGTATTTCATTGATTGCATTCAGCCGCACTGGTTAGATCCACCGGTAGGTAGATGATGTCAGAGTGGTGGTTTCAACCAATAACTGTGCGGCCGAATGCACTAGTAGATTGGAGCGGTAACTGAACTGTCAAATTCGTAAGTTATGGTTTTTGCCGCCATGATTTCTACCGTTGTGGTAGATGATGTATCGCTAATTTATTGCAGTGGGAAAATGGCGTCTGAAAGGGAAAGTGACGTCATCTACCGAAGTTCGGTTAGTGGCATTCGGCCGTAATAATACCCACCGGTAGCTACTGGTGAGTGCGGCCAAATGCACACTTTGATATAAATGTGTAACCACCAGGTGTTAGAATAGGCGCATGTTGGTACGCGTTTGACACTTGTCACGCGACGCGGCACAGCGCGACTTTTTGTAACATAAGTAAAATAATGGTAACACATATTGGTAACACGCAGCACGACTCACGTGGCACGACAGACATGTGGCTCAGTGGCAGTGACACAGTTTCTCGCGCCACGCGTCTCACGAGTTCAGTTCTGTAGTAGCGCTCAAAGGTTTTGGTGTCCAGTTGTGGTTATTATTACATTTTCAGACGTTGGCCCAAGAAAAGCTGATAGAGGTCTATTAGTTAAAGAAATGTTGAAAATAAAATTGAATTTATTTGAATAATTAAGCTGAATTTTCAACAAACATTAAAAAAATTTAATAAAATAATTATCAAAAATAACTTTTAATAAATATATTGTCCACAAATTGTTTAATAAATATTTTGTATATTATATAAATAATACTGTGTTTTATATCATGTTCTCTGCATTTTAATATGAAATTATTTTTAATCAAATATTTGACATTAATCCCCTATTTTTTTAATATGTCTTCATAAAGTCATAAACTAACAGGTGAAAATGTTTAAGGTATATACATAGAAAGAACATAATATGTATCGTCCCGTGCACTTCTGTGAGTTTCGGTTCATCCGGAAGTAGTAAAAACAGCAAGTAATTCTGGAGTCATTTTAAAGTAGTTTTTGTTTTTTTGAGGGGTCGCCATTCTTGTATCTGCGGGGGGCGCCAATCAATGTAGTTACGCCACTGGATTTTACCTTCTGATTTTATTGTTTACAGTCGCTCGTATATTAATATGAACGAATATATTTTAAGTGAAGGGTATCTTTCAAGTTGTAAATATATTTTGGATAAGTTAAACTGTAAACATTTTGTATCTTGGTAAATGTAAAATATCTATTTGAATATGCAATGTATTAAAAACAAATATATAACATATTAGAAACATGAATAGATTTATTAAATCTCGCTAAATTTTGCCCTCAATGTAATAATAAAACAATAAGTATTGAGTATTTTATTCTAAAATGTATTAATAGTCAGTATGCAATCAAATTAGCTTATTTTTAACTTAACCTCCAATAAATAAACTATGCTTTGTCCAATACAATGAAAATTCTCCACTCCGTCTGCCATGCATACATTTTGTTAACTAATTTTAGCCATAACAAAATTCTGCCTAAAGCCGTGTGTTAGTCTATTGTCTAGTAGTATAATCTACTAAAATAAAATTAATCTTGTCTACTGGAACAGATAAAAGGGAAAGACTGTTGATGAACGTAATCCAAAATTAATCGAAAAACGATCGATGTTTTTACATTTTGATTCTTGCACAGAAACTGTACCCAGATCTAGAGTAAACTCCTTATTTGTGCTTATTGTTTTGAAATATCAGGAATGAGTCGCCATTTACATAATATTTAAAAGTTTTACATAATTTATTAAGGTTAAATAATACTTATAAATTAATAAATCTACTTTGAAGTGATTTTTAAATATGAATGTGCTAAAAATAACAACCAGTATTTTATATTAAACCCTTTTGTTCATTTTGAGTATATTGCTACTTTCTAACTTCGATTTGGATCAAGAGAAAATAAATCCAACAATGCGTGCGATGCTAGTTAGTAGTATAATAATTCCGCATATCCATGACTTTTGGTGACCCTAATGACATATTTCTCGAGATCTACCAGGCCAATTTTCGTGCCATTTGTTTTAAATGAAAAACAATGTTGTCATTAATATCCAAAAATTATGAAATGTCATTTTTATTTCATCGTTATATTTATAAAGGCACTTTTTAGGTGTTTTTTGTTTTAACTCACAACCATATTTGTAGAGATCTGTCAGTCCGAATTTCGTGTTTCGTGTTTGTTTTAAATGTAAGACAATTTTGTAGGCTAATTTTAATCAAAATATTATGAAATGTAATTTTGATTTCATCGTTATATTTACAAGGGCAATAACTGATCGCAGCCCAAGCGTGATACGTAGGGAACGCTCTCTCTCTCTCTCTCTCTCTCTCTCTATTGCCTCGCTTGTAAATAATGTTAATGTTGACTATATTGCTATATCTACTTTTATTGATTTATACTAGCTTTGATTAGTTCAAACAGGAGGTTTTTTTTACTAATTTCCTTCAAAATTTGCAACTTGGTTCCTTTAATTCCACATAACCCTCGGTGGACCCTTGTTTACTTATTCCTATACACAACCCTTTACCCGTGGCGAAACCCCTTATGCCATATGCCATGATTTTAACAGAATGCTTCGAATAGGGATCTGTCCCAATTTTACAATATTAGAGATATTGTGTTTAGTGAGTCAGTCAACCAGTTGTAATAATGGATTGTAAGTTATATAAATACCTACTATGACCGATGAACGATTTCTATTCCCAATAATTTTAAGAAACGTTAATATAAATCATTATTATTGTAGTTTTTTCCTTTAATAATTTATTGTTAAAACAGTTCCCGAGGAATTAAATTTAAAAAGTTTCGAATAAGGTGAGAATTTTAGGACGTAATTTATGTTTGGAATAATTAATAATATAGTTTTTTTATGTATACCCCACTTAAATTTCTAATTATTACTACTCCTTTTACTATGGTTCTATGTGTAAATCGTTTTTTACATTTTTAGGTAGCATTTTAACTTGTATTACCAAACGATTATTGTAAAACATTTCCTTTATATCCAGAGATAACGAACACAAAATGATGACATAAAACCACCTTCCGCACTTAATAGGACAATTGGAAGTTTAGGTTGAAAATGATCAGAGATCTCTCCATATACCTGTTATAGAACCGTATTTATTTATTCGAAAAATGTATAAGCTTAATACATTAAGACGAAGTGTTACATACATTTATCCCTTTATTATAATTTGGCGCATTGTAGACATATATATTATAATCTTTAGTGGTCGTTAAAATGGAATCTACATCCTGCTATCGTGGTTAACATGTGATTGAAGTAGAAAATGCACTTCCGTTAGTGGTTAACCCTTTTCCTGATCCATTTTGTTATCACTGCTATAATAACAAAACAATTACAAAGACGTAAAATTGTTCGTAGAATAATTATATTTACCGAGTGTACCGCGATTTTCTTCACATTTGGCATGAATGTTCCTTGAAATAAAAAAAATTACGTATGTGTAGGAATGTTTGCAAAATACAGGTTTAATAATATTATTATACACATTGTGAATAGGTCATAACGTATATTACTCAATTGTTCGATTTCACATTATCAATGGTAAATGAATGGTTGGAGTCGATGACTTCAGTTCTGAAGATTCTTGGTTCGATCCTTTGAATCAACAAACTTTTTCAAATGTTTTAAATATTAGTAGCCTATGTGTCATAATCTTATTCTTGGTTCGATCCCATAAATCAATAAACGTGTTTTACTTTTTCAAATGTTTTCAATACTAATAATGTGTGTGTCCATAATCTTATAGGGTAAATCTGAAAAAACTGGATAATGCATAAACCATTCTTTCAAAATAAATTACAAAATTGTAACCTGTAAAAAGTTCTTAATCGAAAGAAACAAAAATAAATCAAAACTGATACTTCAAAAAACATAAAACTTAGTTAAGGAGTGTGTTAAAATTGTGTTAGTCAAAATTATAAACATAAGGAATAAATAAATATAATAATTATGAAATCGGTCCGCCATTTCGTCCAACAAAAATTGTTTATTTCTCAGTCACGGCCAAATGCTTGGTTCGATTTTCTTCAAATGTACATGAATATTGAAGGCATAAAACAACGTGTTCAGTAGTTTTTATTTCTTGAGTATTTGTTTACGCAGTTTCAAGAATGGTTAAGGGATTACAAAAAGTCAGAATTTAAAAAAAATTGAACTATTATAAACAAATTTGCGTTATGATTGAAATAAACAGATACAAAATAATTAGCGAATTGATTAGACAGATCTTTTACATTATTGACTTGAAACAATGCAACCAACGATACCTATACCAGTTTGATATCTTCGTAACATTAAATTAATATTATGTCTCGAGAATCATTCCTATTAGACAAAAACCTTTTTCATAAAAATCTGCAGTAAAGAGAGCATTTCAGATTTTTTCGCATGGTCTACTGTTCAGAGAACTATTAGTAAAATAATAAAGTAAGCCCCTCAGAATACCAACAAAATAAATGTATTGAACCTTGTCCATATAATATTCTAGCGTAATACCCGTGCTTCCCTATGGTTCCCTTTTCTTGTTTTTTTCGCAACTTTCGTTGTCAAAAACCTTAACCAATCCTAAAACCTAACTAATGCCACATAATATATACTGAATTTCGAGTTCTGAGAGTTCTGCATAATTGTTTTGGATTAGGGAAAATAAAGTTAATTAATTATTACCTCTTCGCATGTTTAGAGGTTAGACAAGGATTGGATATCTCATTTTTTGCTGCTTTATTTATTATTATTATTTTTTTGAAATAAGGAATGGAAATGAATGTCTTCTCTACAACTCTAGTAATATATATTTTGATTTATTGTTCCAAACTTTGACTGTCTCAAATCACAGTAAAATATAATTTGTTTTATTGTGCCAAGTTTGGATTCTATCTAATCATATTAAAATATGTTTTGTTTTATTGTACCAAGCTTTTACTCTCTCAAATCACAGTAATATATATTTAGTTTTATTGTGCCAAGCTTTGGCTCCATCAAACCATGTTAAAATATATTTTATTTTATTCCAGCTTTGGCTCTCTCAACCCATATTAAAATATATTTTGTTTTATTGTAGCAAGCTCTCTCAACCCATATTCAAATGTATTTTATTTTATTCTACCAAGCTTTGGATTTCTCAACCCATATTCAAATTTATTTTGTTTTATCATACCAAGGTTTGACTCTCTCAAACCATATTAAAATATATTTTGACTTCTGAATATTGGAATACATACAGATTATTTTGATGCTTTTATTCTTTCCAGAGAAAATCGATTGAAAATGACAAACAACAGATCTATATAATAGTTTTGTTTTCTCTTAAAGATACTTAAAACAAAATTCTAAGGTAGAGTGATACAGCATTTCTAGAAATATAAACAATAATATTTTCTCTTAATATTAGTGTACTGTACGAGTATTAGAGATTATTAAGTGGCAAACGGCGCGGCGGGACAAATTAGGGAAAAGTACTTTAAACTCATCAGCGAGGTGAGTTGATTGATTTGGCCAATCCCAAACCTTGTAATGGAAACCATTCGAGAACTGAACTAATTAAACACTGTCCATCGAGTATCTTAAAATATGATTTGAATTCGTCACTCGTGTCTTCTACAGACTAAACAGCTACTTTGCTGTATATACTTTAATTTCTCTAACATATTAGACTGTAATCTTAGGTTCATTTTAATAAAGATTTACTTACTTTTCGCTTTTTAATAATGCTTTTTAAATATACACCTCAATATATTTTGCTTTTCTAAAAGCAATATTTATTTATATAGTTTTAGTAGTACTGTAGTATAATATTTAAGTATAGTATTATTTCTTCTTGAAACATTTATTTAGTAAGTATTCTTATACCTTCTTGAAACATTTAAACAAAATCTACCTTTTCCTTCCCCTAATCTCTTTCTCCGACCACATTTTATAAAGCGTAAACTGATGTTATAATTTATTATATGTTGTAAGTTAAGGGTGTGGATTTAGGTCATCCTCATTAGTGCAGATTAATAGACGTCCCCTTCTTTACTGAGGATCCGTACTTTTGCACCTTGCCATAACTAGGTTAACCTATTTTACATATCACTGTGTCAACTAACCTATTTAATGAAGTTAAAATGTTTGTTATATGCTTTCGAGATGAATTTACAGTGCATTGTGAATTTTACAAATTTATAATAAAATTATTCAAATCCCAATATTGTATTGTTAATACAGTTTGTAAATCACATGATTAAAGGTTTTTAACAAGGTAAATAATAAGTTAGGGCTAACTAGTCATTTAATTGAGTTATTTCTGTTTTATTTTTATTTAAAAGGAAAGTTATAATTTTAATTATTTATATGTATACTTTCCAAAGATTTTAAGTTAGGTTTTAGATTTGTTGTTTAAAAAAATTTCCGGTAGGAAAAATTATCAGTTTTACACAACAAACTTATAACTTATAACAGAATATAAATATGAAGTAAAATAAAATCATTAATACTTTAGAGCTTCTGTCGACTGAATTAATATTCAATCTCGTTTTTTTTAGTTTAATTAAATTATGTTGTTATGTAATTTAGGTTAAGTGTTAATATTGTTTCTATGATAAAATTGTGTAAACCATTCAGGGTTTTTTAAATAATTTAAATGTCTAACAACAAAGCAATTGAATAAATTCTGCCCAGTTCTTTTTCAGAGGAAATCAGTAAACATTCAAGTTAAATTTCAGTTTTAGTAAAGTTATCAGTTTGAAGTAAAACTTTGTACGCTACGATTTAAAAGTGTATTAAACACCAAGAATTTATGTTTATAATTTTCAAAATGGCGGCCGTTACAAATGTTTAACGTGGAATATCTTGAAAACTTGAATATCTTATCTGTTTCTAGAGTTACAGTGAGTTTTTTTTAAACAGAAAATGGGCGACTAAACTAAACCGAATTCGAAAAAAGTTACTGAACATTTTTCATTTATTTCATCGTATACAATACGACCCTGTATAGCCCACTAAGGTTTTTTGTGACATCCTGTATTTTGAACACAATGTTATAAATAATTGAATTAAATATTAAAATAGATACAAACCGAAATTATCATCAGTTAAAATTATCATCAACGTCTATTTGAATGTTTGAAAATTATACAACTAAATAATTATGTTTAAATTCGTGGCTTAAGATTATTACTCTGCAATATAAAATTGAGACACTCGAAACATATTTTGAATCCAACACAGATCAAACACTTGATTAATTCAGAGCTAATCTGTTGCCGGTGGTTTACTTGCATTGTTCTATCTAAAGTCTAAAGCAGCAGCAGTTGGGAAGTTTTATCGATCCGGTGACTCATAGATTGGGGAGTCCAGCCCTTGTTTCTTTCCCTGCTAATCGTTTGCATGCATTTTGCAATGAATTACATGTATTCATCCGCCTTCGACAACAGTTGTTTGTTAAGCTTTTAACTTGCACTAATTTGGCCGACCCATGTAAGAAAACCTATGCTTAGTTTTATAGTTTAAAAAATGTCTTTTGGATAGATTTTCATTCTAATATGATTTATATTTCAACATTTGTAAACACTTATTTTATTCGGGCTTTTAGAAATACTCTTAGAATACTATTTTCAGGAATACTTAATCAAAACTTTATTACACATAATATATACATTTTTAATTTTCGCGATGGTTATAAACTAAAACATACTTTGTCTTATTAATTTAACAAAACGTTATTCTATGTACAAATGTTTGCTACTGGATTGAATCACAATCATTTAAATCAATAAACTGAAATTTAATTTGGTTAAATTATTAGTTATACTTATACTATATATCACAAAAACGTATATATTATAATATGGTGTATACTTTAATTTGTGGTACTATAACATAGTATAACGTTACAACATTAGTAGCCTATAACAATTCTTTATGTTAAATATATTATATACCTTCAACAAATAGTAAAGTTCTCTATCCTCTCATCCAGGTTTACGACAGGTTTTATTAAATGTAAACTTTTAAAATGTTATTAATTTATTTAAAACTAATGTGTTACCAAAGATTCCATGACAATAGGAATAAAAGTATCGTATAGTCTAAAATTAGTCGTGTGACATTGGTTTATTTCATGTTACTACTTGGTTTATAACTCATAATAAGTAGTTGTGTTGAAATTGAGTACTTAGTCCTATCTCTAAATAATTGTTTTTAGAATAAAGTGTAAATTATATTCGTATTTGCTCAGGATGATTATCAACCTCACATTACTGGTTCGATTCTTTAAATTTGATTTATATTTTTGTCCCTGAAATGAAATAACCTAAACGCAATAGTTCTGCATAAATGATAATCAGAAAAACATTAAACTAATGCTCCACGAACATCGTAGGGTAAATGACTGTACATTGGTGAAAAAGAGAGATATTTTGCTATGTTGATGAAGTTGGGAAACTGTGGGCGCCTTTAGGCAGGCGAGCTATGTTTGTTATTAGAGCATCGTGTTTGCCAGTGAAAATATCTCCACCAGAGTGATTCTTGATTAAATTCTGTCAAAACCTATTTCTGTGCTTATTTACATTTTAGGTGCAGTGACATATTTATAAATGTCCAAAATACATATTGTTTATATTGAAATACCTATGTGCAACAAAATTAAATGTCTTGAAAAAGTGTACTGTGCATGATATCTGAATAAATACATTTACGAAATAGATCTGATATTGTAGCCAAAAGCAATCTAATATTGATCCAACTTTAGTCAAAAGCACTGTAAATAAAATCATATCTTACTACTCAAATGAAGCTAAACAACACACTTAAACGACACAATGTTAATAAATACATATCCTTTAAATACTGTAACCGATTTTGTATGACATAATTTCTTCTCCTTTCTCAAATATTTCAAGTACAAATGATCTTTAATGTACCCTGCGCCTTGTACATCTGCACTAAAGATAACACCCTAATAGGCGTTAGCTACCTTAATCATTGAAGACAAAATATGACATTTACAACTATTCCAGTTTCAGAATTTTTTCCACATTACTTGTGTTTGTGAATCCTTTAGAGAAAGACATTAGACTACCTAAAACATCATGCCTATTTTGCAAATCTTCGAAATCGCTCTTTCGACTCGGCATCAAAATATGATCCGTCAACTAAACTGTAATAGCCTCCTTAACAATGAATTTCATTCCGTGAGTATGGCTCGACTTTGTTTATTGGTCTTGATTGGAGTTGCAAATTATATCCGTTGGTTACTGAAAGTGTAGTACTCAATTACTTGATTACTAAATAGCACGCCATTGTATCGTCCAAGAGATAGTGAATTTTATCAGTATTATTGAAATTAGGTGAATTCATTCTTTGATCTAAAACGTTTAAAAAATATATTGTTTTAAAAGTGGACATTGAACTATTGTTATCTGAAGTCAAAGCTGCTTACTCGGACAGTTGGAAATGAATAAGTCCCTTATTATAAAGGGGACCTCCACCACGGTCAGTGGTGACATAAAGCTGAGACAAGGACACTTTCAGCTGTCATTTTAATGTCCGGACATTGAACTATTGTTATCTGAAGTCAAAGCTGCTTACTCGGACAATTGGAAATGAATAAGTCCCTTATTATAAAGGGGACCACCACCACGGTCAGTGGTGACATAAAGCTGAGACAAGGACACTTTCAGCTGTCATTTTAATGTCCGGACATTGAACTATTGT
>JAGFPH010000039.1:370822-381023 GCA_018207615.1 Philaenus spumarius
AGGGGACCACCACCACGGTCAGTGGTGACATAAAGCTGAGACAAGGATACTTTCAGCTGTCATTTTAATGTCCGGACATTGAACTATTGTTATCTGAAGTCAAAGCTGCTTACTCGGACAATTGGAAATGAATGAGTCCCTTATTATAAAGGGGACCACCACCACGGTCAGTGGTGACATAAAGCTGAGACAAGGACACTTTCAGCTGTCATTTTAATGTCCGGACATTGAACTATTGTTATCTGAAGTCAAAGCTGCTTACTCGGACAATTGGAAATGAATAAGTCCCTTATTATAAAGGGGACCACCACCACAGTCAGTGGTGACATAAAGCTGAGACAAGGACACTATCAGCTAGCATTTTAATGTCCGGACATTTTAATTAGGCCTATAATAAATTACTGGACTTTGTATCGTTATACAATAAAATCTAAGTACTTAAAAATGTTTTCTATTTTTTAGTTCGGTTTGCTATTAGAGCGTGTTTTTTAAGCTATAATTTATTTTTGAATCTCAAACCGACTCAAAAGTAATTGTAATCAAGAGACTTGATTATTATGTATATCGTATGTGTGGCAATAGATTTAAAATAATGTATTTACAATTTAGGGGATATGTAAATTATTGTATTGTTATCGGTCCTTGAAGCGTGTGCAAATTTTCAAGTTAATCAGACTTCTTTAAGTTGGTGAAAATTACGTTGAAAGATTCCGTTACAAACAGCGTGGAAAAATAAGAACAATTAATTAGCCGACGTTAAAGTGTGGACAGTGGAGAACCTTAAGGAATGTAGACATTGACTATACAGCAAGATGACCAGTAAATACATCGTGCTCTTTGGTATTTACTGGCCCATTAGTCTACTATATTTATTTGAAAAAACTTTCTAGCTGGAAATTGTACAAAATAACAATTTTAACTTGACGGTTACAGTTCGTAGTCTCAGAGGATTAAACTCACTTGGATAAAACAAACAAATTGTTTGAAATAAAGTTCCATATTTCCAATCTACTTGTAACATCCAACCGTAGTACTTTCATGTCATTGTAGTTTTTAAACACTTTATCATCTTGAATTTAGGTTAGGTGTTCCCAAGAGGGAAAGATAAATCCTGGTAATATCAAAGGCAATAATAGAGAACTCTGTTGGGATAAAGTAAAAGCAATCTCCAGTAAAGTATTCCATCATATTGTATGTACTCGGTCCCTCATGAAATGTCACACTTATTTTAATGAATGAAACCAGAATTGACTAAGAAGGTAAAGTTTGTAATAAATCCAATAGCTTTACCAAGTTAATTCTTCTGATATTTATTGCAATACATTGTAAAGTGACTAGCTCAATATTGAATTAGTATCTGTGATATTTTATAAAACCAGCAAACTAATTATTTTAAAAATAACTTTTGTACTTTTTTGATTAAATTTTGATAGAAATAGTCTCCTATGTTCAATATTATTTTTTCAATTTACTAAATCAAACTTATTGCAAGCATGTTATTGGACAGCATGTTAAATGGCAAATTTGAAATTTCAAGAAGAGCTTTTTCTCGTTTTTGAACTTGTTTGTACAGTTGACGTCAGAGTTGTACAGTATAGAGAATTGGGTGAAAGTCACTGGCAGTAAAAAGTTTAAGAACAATGAAATATTTAAATACAGTGAAACTAAATTTTTTTAAATATCTATTTTTTCTTTTTCGACTAAATCTACATCAATTTTTTATTTTTATTACATTGATTTTTCTGTATATTTCTTACAACTATTTCTAAATTTTTGTTACGCTCCGAAAATGTATTTAAAATCTCCTATTCAAAAGTCAGATTACCATTAAATATGAGGAATAATAAATAAATAAATTAATAAAAATGACAAGAAATTGGTCCAGCCCTTGCTAGTAGTTTGATACGAGTATTTATAAAATAGTTGCAGAATGTAATTACTTGCATTTCCACTTTCGGTTATATCAGTAATGTGTATAAATAAGTTTTTAATAAATCAGTTTTTGTATAAATAACTGTGTAGTCACCTTTAAGACTTGAACAAATGAAAATAGAATCTCCATTTTTGTAGTAAGAAACACGATTTTAGAGTTTTGCTTTTAGTTAATTTAAAAAAGGAAACCATCTTTTCTATAAAAATACTCAACCGTAAATTATATTATTAGAAATCGATGAGATATTTATAAATTACATACCTACGTAATAGTAACTAATTCTCTCAATTCCATTTTGTCCTATCTGTGATGTCTTTAGGTTGTTTTAGACAAATTAAATTTCAATATATTGTGAGCCGGAATGCAGTTAAGCTGTTGCTAATGATATTTGCAGGAAGGAGTCTCGAGGCAACGATAAATTTACAACTAGCCATAAAATTATAGTAGCTCTAATATGATACGCTTACTATTTACTATTTTGTTAATTACATACTTAGGGGAGAGTTGCCTAAATCGTACCACTTTGGAGTATATGAATTTTTACACTTACAAATTATTACATTTTGAGTTAAACTTAGTATAACATCATAGTATATCTAATAACCTATTTGTAAAACTTCTTTAAGCTACTTACAACTAAAGAAACACCACATAAAACGGGTTTTTCCAGACCCTTACAAGTGGTACGATATAGGATACGAGTTTCTCAAATCGTACCACTCAGTTTCCTAAATCGTACCTAGTTTCCTAAATCGTACTTCTAATGGATAGAATATAATATTTAGGAATGACAACTTTTTATGGAAGGTTGTAAAAAGCAAACTGTATTTTAAAACACTTTTTAATTACAACATTAGTAGGAAACACTCTGTTTAGGTTACACATCACTCAAAAATCAAATAAAATCAATCAAAGTTTACAAAGTTTTAAGTTGTTTTAAATTGTACAATCAGGACAAATATAATGTTTGAGTCCAGACTTTGTTAGTCCAGCGCATCTCTCATGGATCCAACTTTTACAATTTAAATATTGTATTCAACAGAGGTTTCCTCACAAACGCTACAATATCAATCTTCATTCCGAATTTGGAACACAAAATCACATTGATCTGAAGTTGTGGGTAAGCATGATGTTATAGCACTCTGTAAATTCCTATTTACTGAGACAGGCTTCTTTTTGGAATCACTAGATATTTTCGATTTTTGTATTTCTTTCTTTCTTAATTGAAACTTTTGGTTTAGTTTCCTCATTTTCATTTTTAACTACCTTACTTTTTCCTGCGCAGCTTGCAATTCTTTAGCCATCTGCAGCTCAGCTTTTTAGGGACTACTAGTAAGAAGTTTTGCTTTTTGAACTCCTGAACTAGTTTTGTTCTTCGATTTTGTTGGTTTTGGCACAGGGGAGATCTGTTCAATTGATAGTTTTAGAGTCGAGACCGCTTTAGTTGTTTTTTGTTCACCAGATTCTGTGCCTGCTCGATCTGGACTAGGGATGTTTGGCCAGCTAATTTCTAAAGAATCATCTGGCCCATCACTGAAATGTGCATCTTTTTCAACCGTTGAAACTGGTTGTTCCTCACATGTAGGCGTAGAAGTCTCGTCAATGTTATTAGAGTTTAAATTTTCAGCAGGGTAAAAGTCACTGTCTTTAAAAACAGAGCGATCCACTGGTCAAATTCCACACGTTTTAAAACCATTTATCACATTTTCATTGGTAGCAGCTTTCCCATACGCCTCAGCTACTATTTCAGACACTTGGTACTGGGTCACAGACAAACCAGGATTAGTTCATAGCCATTTTTGAACAGCTTGTTTGTAATACCCTTTTAATGGCCCAAAGAAGGACCGGTCTAAGGGTTGGACATGATGCGTTGGGTGACCAGGAAGTTGCAGCAATATTACTCCATGAGTTCATTTACGAATTAATTTATTAATTATGAATTAATAAATTAAGGCTACATTGGCACAAAGAAATATGAAACTTGGAACATCATAGTTTCCTGTATCGTACACCGGTACGAATTAGGAAACTTGATATGGTACGATTTAGGAAACTCCTTACTTTTCACTAAACTCACATTATTTCTAACCTCGAAGAGTTGCAAGAGTCCACGAGCTCAGTTTTAAACACTACATTAGATGCTGTTAACTCATGCAATGTTAGGATTACTTGATACATACATTTACAGGTAATAACGGCTTCCTAAAAAATACCAAAATAGAAGTCCAAAAGTCAGAAAATACAAATAAGGCTATAACAAATCAACGCACAGACACAGAGTCACGAAACTTCATCAAGTTACTCGAGACAGTAATTAGTTCACCCAGACGCCGATGAGGCGCTCATAACGTAGGTCTATATCCTTGAAACAGTGGAGGTACGATTTAGGAGGTGGTACGATATTGGCTACTTTCCCCTACGTGTTAATAAACTATATCATAGACGAGATTTTGATCTAAAACTAATTTTGTAACGTTCAAGTCTTCTTTGCCTGTTGTAAACTAATAGAGTGTCAATCAATTTTATTAGTTTTGCTTTGCGTGACCATTAACTTGCCTGAGTTTAATGGACGGTTATTGTTTTAAATTGAAACACTGTGTTATAGGCTATTACTAAGGGCGTTTTCCTATTCTAATTATTACCATTGCTAACTGCATTATTCTACATTGTACGTTTAGCATAAGTTACCATTACATGTGACAAATTCACGAACTTCAGGATCGCCATTACAAATATTTTTAGGCGATGTGTAGACTGTATTATTTTAAATCTAAGTAGCTAAACATAAAAAATGAAAATCCTACAAAAACTTGTTAATTTGAAATGTCGACAGAACTTTTAATGTACAAGCATAACTTTTACTATTTATTTTTCTTCTAATGCTATTACTACTAATAATTGGGAGAGCTTTGCATTAAACCCTTAATGCCAAATTGCAATACCTTTAAGAGTTACAATTTATTTTAGAGTTATTTATAAGTAATGTAGTTATCCATGAATATAATTGGATACCTACTAGTAATAAGCATTATTTGATTAATGTCAGAGTTGTACTTAAATTAGTTTTATAAAATATGAAAAATACCTTTGAATGATACTTACATAGATAGTTTTTGCTAATAACGTAACCTTCGGAGCATTTAAGGGTCACGTATTTTGTTTTTTTGTTTTGAGTATTGGTTGGCAATTTCGTTCACTTAAATATGCAACAATATAAAAGAGCTATGTCGTTTTTAACTATAATTGCAAATTTTAATTTAAATAGATTCATATACTTTATAGCTTTCCTACGGGCAAAGTAAATATTCATTATGAAAATTTGTTTCAATAAATAAATAACCACATCTCTTCCTCGTGAAATAGGAAATAAAGGGTGAAAAGGTTTATCTCAATAGCCCTCGGCTTATTCCCGAAGGAAAACTAAACAATGATAGACATTTGCAACAATAGAAAATCAGAAGTATGGAAGGAAAGTTTGGTTTTGGTACATATTTAGAATAAGCTTTTGTATCGGAATATATTTGTGTTGTAAAAAGTAATCACATTTGGTAAATTATATTATTGTAACTATACCTTGTAAAAATTAACTTTTGTTATATTTGGAATTCCGGTTTGTTATTGTTGCAAATATCTATCATTGTTCATTTTATTTCTAAAATATGCAAAGGGCTATACACCTTACACACCTAAATTGTCTACTTTGTGATAAGGTAAAACTAATTTTATTCTTAGATTTTGGGGATATATTATTTTATTTATAAGCTGATCGATCATCGTTTACTAACATAATTATTGAAGTTATACTTCTTTGCGCCCGTTGTAATCGGCATGGGGTGTCGGTCGAGAAACCGCGTCACGCGTTAGGAGTAAAATCCGGAAAGTGTCTTTTTATACCTTTTCTCTACAAGAGATACCTCAATATAGGAAAGTATACGAATATACGAATGGCCAAAGAAGTATAACATCCACCGTCTGGTCCGACGTAGACCCATTTTTTTTATTTAAGTAACTTACTCGGGAAATTTACGTACCCTTTAAGTAATTGTTAATTAATTTTCTTTGTTTAATAGTTTGGTTTATTACAATAACATAACACTTTTTGTTTAAAATGAAATTTCAAATTTTTAAGCAAATTATAAGTTGCCATATATTTTAGTTCAATATATCAATATCAATATAGTTAAGTAGGGGTCTAGTCTACTAAGTTAAATTTTTTTTAAAGAATATCATATAAGTCACAAGACAGTTTAACCAAACAATTTTATTTAACAAATTACCTTATTCCAATATCTTCGTAAAACATTTAAATAACTCAGGCCATATATTTTTTACAATAATATATTGTGATTAAGTATCTTAGCTATATTGTAGTTCAGTAGTTTTACAAATAAATGTGTTATAACTACTGTAGTTAATTTCAACTTTGTTGAGAGTGAAGTAGCTACTGCATAACAAAGCTAATCCAGGTTCTCTACTTTAGCCTCATCAAAGCGTCCTTGTTAGTTAGAGTTCTCGGATTTCCTCTCGTCCTGTTTAATTAATTAAACTTCAAGAAACAAGAAGTTTCAGATTCAAATTAAAATATAAATTTACTTAAAATCATTTGAACATTAAACTTTGTAATTATAAATTTTAATAGTGAACTAATACGATCTTGTAATCCGCCAATTTAACAAACAAAAAACCTAAGAAATACATAGATGAATAAATAAAACACGCAACATCTCAAACAGAAAGGTTGTTTTGTAAAATTATCTTATTTATAAGGTAATATATAGTACAAATAAACGATATCTCTCCAGAATCTTGAACACTTCAAAGTTTTAAATAACTCTTTTAAATTGTAAAATGATACATCAATCGTGTATGTGTTGTAGTTTATTTAATATTTATAGGTTTTCTGAAAATTACTGAATTTTTATTTGAAACAAATTCTACAAAATTCTAACTATTCTATTTTTCTAAAGTCTCTGGTTGGTTTCGAATGTTATTAGTGGAGAGGCCCAAAAGCAATAGTTTTAAATTTAAAGTTTATTGTCTGAAGTTCTGATTAATTTTTGTAGCGCAAGCAATATTAACAATTTGTACATGGTATTTTATTATGTACTTTATGTTTAGACAAGCTCAATGCTATGGTTCTTTGCAAAAGAAGGCAGTAAATGAATTTATTAATGTTACGTTTAAGACATGACTTAATTATTATTTATTATGGTTATTAAAAAATCACAGATTCTACCTTATACATAGCCTATAGCATATTCTATACTAGCCTCCTTTAAGTTGATTTAAATATATACTAGGGGCTCTGCCCCTGGACGCTTCGATCGCAGTTGGAAAATTCGCTAAAGAATCTCGTTAATCTTTGGCTCGTTTGTACATAGGTTTGTAAAATTATGAAACCAGGCTTAAAGATATTAACAGTAATTACAAGATCAATTATAACCTCAAATACATGCTTAGAAACGTGAGAGGCTTTCATTACGATTTTAGTCCTAGTTCTACTATCTTCTGTCAACTAAAGTTTTGAAACCAGGCCTAAATATAGTAAAAATTATTGCAGGATTAACATAACCTCAATACTATGTTTCAGAAATGAGCCAAGCCTATATTACAAAATTGACTATTAGAATTTATCCATCTTTGCCAAGTTTACCTTTTTTTTGACAAAATAAATTGTTAAATCAGGCCCAATTTATTCTAATTCCAACGTGCTAAAACAGTATAAATTAGCTTGTTTTTTAACAGTAATTAAAAACTCTCCAATGAACAGCTGATTTTGGATAATACTCAATCTCAGTTCTATTCCACTCTATTTCCAACGTGCTAAAACAGTATAAATTGGCTTGTTTATAAACAGCTGTATTGGTC
The DNA here is from genome assembly GCA_018207615.1 of Philaenus spumarius. Lineage (NCBI taxonomy): Eukaryota > Metazoa > Arthropoda > Insecta > Hemiptera > Aphrophoridae > Philaenus > Philaenus spumarius. The sequence goes on from JAGFPH010000039.1 coordinate 378,624, forward strand.
GCTTTATTTACTATTTCGTTGTTATTTTGTAACTAACATGGCAACCTATAAAAAATGAAAACCTATGTTAAAATTTTTCAACTTTTAAATTAGATTTTCTCAAAAAATTGCGTTTTTACAAGAAATACAAACTATATGGGTGTACTTAAAAATCAAAACTACACCTAAATAAAAAATTTCTTTGAATTCGTTAGAGCCGTTTTCGAGATCCGCGACAGATACAAAGATACAAGAATTGTTCATTTAAAGTAATAGGATTTGAACTTATTGCTGCATTTAATGTTATCACTAGTGGCTCTGCCCCTGGACGCTTCGCTCGCAGTTGGAAAACTGTCTAAAGGCTCTCTTTGTACCTGGGTGAACGAGCATCGTTCAGTATTTTTAACATCTGGATTGTATCTATTCGAATATTTAGTGACTTTGAAGGAGGTATAAAAAGAAGCTGTACCTATTCGCCTTCTAAGTGACTTGAATGATGGTATAAAAAGAAGTTCAGATTTTAAATTGTATGCGCATTTTTCAGACTTTATGCGCGTTTTTCAAGACTTAAGACCTAGCGCATTCAATTCCTGACGTCAAATAACCCCTGTATGCAAATCGTTAGAGCCGTTTTCGAGATCTGTGACAGATTCAAAGATAGATACAAGAATTGCTCATTTAAAGTAATAGGATTTAGTTACATATGACTTTTAGTATTGCAATATAACAACGGCCATACAGTTATTGTATTTGTCCACGGTTAAATAAATAAAAACAAAAAATATAATATTAGCATATACTTTAAAAAAGAAATATAAATATTAAAGAAAGTACTGTATGAAATGGTTGGATTAAATACACTCTTCTTTAAAAATCGACAATGGATCCCGGAACATTGACAGTAGTTGTATTTAAGGTATTTACTCATGCACGTTGATTACTACTCCGAGCTAGACATGACATCGGTAAACGTAAAATCATACGGTCTCAAATTAACTATTACCCCTTCCTATCTGGCTGTTATTTCTGAGTGATAGGTTGTGGATGACAATATTATTAAAGTTTAGAAGAGTGTAATGTTTTTTTTTAATTTGTACAAAATAAATTGAATGTCGAAGGAATTGCCTGACTGTAGTGGCGGATCTCATTACAGCAATGTCAACTTAACCTAAAAACTCATTGGTAAGGAAATGTCGTTAAAAACTTCTCTTATTGCTCTATATCAACTCTAAGAACTACTCTACAAGCTATTAAATAAAGTGCCTAATCTAAGAGTTATATTTAACATAACGCATTGCTAAACATTTTAACCGCATGCTTTTGGTAAATTATTGAATTATAAACGTGTTATGTGCGTTTGATCGTTCGACCTTTTTGTGTCATAAAACTATTAAGGGATTATCTTGTTCAGTAAGCTTTTCTTTTTAAATTAACCAAGCTTTCATAATTATGTATTTTCTTCCCGTTAAACACAAACCAAATCTCCCTTTGAAAGTTGAAAAATCTCAAACTCGCTTTGGAAGAATTCATTTATTTATTCTGACTTTGCACGCGACAAAAGCCTCGCGTTTTAACTAACCTTACTGAGGTTTTGCTGCTTCTCTAAATAATAAACTTAAACCACGAGTTCGTTCTTCTGCTATAATCGTACATATCTTGTAGTTTTATATTATGTGATTGAGGTTTTTTTTGTAATATATATATATTTAAACCAAATTTATTTGTATGTTTCTTTGTTGGTTTCGTTGTTTGTTTTTGACCTCTATGTACTCAAAAACTATGCGACCGATTTCACTAAAATTTTCACGGTTTATCCATATTAATACCAGGAGTGTTTAAATATTGCAATTACTTCAACATAAGGAGTTAAAATATTGTTGCTATCCCTATGCAATAAGTATAAAACTGACTTCCTACTATACAGTTATGTAATATTATTCCTAATTAATATTAAAAAAATATATTTGCAATTCTATTACTTAAGTCAAATTAATGAAATGGGATAACTACTCTTAAACTTAAATAATAATCAATATGGGATTGATACCTGTATAAAATAAATTGCATTAACATTAATGTTTAATACGCTCTCTACCACCTGTCCTGCCATGATCATAAAGATATTGTTTTAACTGTAAAGCATTAAATTGTGTTCGTTAATCTAAATACATATATTTATATAATTAAATCAAGCAATAGCGAAGCATTGCTGGATCAGACTAGTTAAAGCCTATACACAAACTATATAGGATAAATAAAATCAAGTTTAAATAAACTGTTTGAAATCCATTGTTTTTTATTATTGATAATTCTTATTATTTTCATAATAATGCTAAATTCCTAATGTTATTTTCATCCATGGGTGTTATAAAAAATGTTAGGCAAAGTTGAAATTTAAAATATTTTAATAAGTATTTATAC
>JAGFPH010000039.1:381033-399786 GCA_018207615.1 Philaenus spumarius
AAGTAATGTAATTGAACAAGCATAGTGTAATTTAATATGTTTTTGAAATCTCTTTGTTTTCCGTCATGTTTTTATAAACTATCATTTTACTTTATTGATCGTACTTACTGTAATATTGTTAAGGTTTTTTCCACCCTACTTATCCATTTACATAGCATGTCATGCAGTCTATATTAGATAAAATCCAATTCTCTCTGAGCTTATGGAAATTGTGTTGCACGATTTACGTAAGTTATATATTTTTGCTTTGCCGTAGCCAACAAATTGTACGCAATCAAGAACGCTGTTGGCTATAAACTGTTCAGGTAATAAACTTAGTGTACTGCAATTATGTAGTTTATCATCTTATACATAATACTGTATATATAAGAACTTTTGTAAAAACTTATATAATTTTATTCGTTAAACCTTTTCGAGAAATTTTTTCTGTAGATTCCAATAATAAACGCAGTAATCAGTTTATTGGTTTTATAACAGGAACAAATACGTTTTAAAAATAACATTTCGGGCATTATTTATTCTAACCGAAGTTTCGTAATCCTGATGTATTTTACACGGGATTTCCTCTTGATCGCTTTGTTGAAAATGTTTTTTTGCTGCACATCTGTTTGGCCTGTATTTAATTCTGACGCATTGCCTACGCGATTATGATGCATACTATTTTCATTTAATAATTTATCTATCTCAAAACATTTTAGGTAAAATATTTCGAAAATCATGATTTTACTTTACAGCCGGAAAAATTCATATAAATCTATTTTCGTTGCATGTAATGTATGTTAACAAGGTTCTGTTTTTACAAACTATAAATTATGTATTTTCAAAAAAAATGTTACCACATTAACTTAATCAATAACAAATATGACGATATTATTATTATAACTTTAGAAATACTGAACCAAAATGTTTGAAATTTTTATTATTGACCTCTTGATTGACCCACATACAGTATTATTTGTCTCATTGTCTGACGAGTTAGTGTACCAGGCTCTGAATCCTGAAGTTTTCATTTTCACCTTTTTAAAGTAGTTTTAACAACACTGCATTTTCCTCAAACATATTTCCTGAATTCAGAAATAAAGGGGTGCTGTGTTTTTGAACGAGATATTTTTGACACGATACTAAAATATTTATTTTGTGATACCAAATGTTGCCCCTCCCCAAAATTCGTAGTAAATTATGAACAGGCAATCTAGTGAGTAGGCCTAAATAATGGTTGCATTTCCGTATACAATAGGCCTACTAAAGTACTTTACCGAATGAAAAACAAATAGTTTTCGTAACGTTTTCAAAACCAATTCCTGTCAAAAATATAAGTTGCTCTAACACAACTGGTTAAAAACATAATAAATAAAATAACTTCAGAACTTTTGAAATCATAGGGCAGATGAGGGATAGCAACTTTGGAAACGACATGTAACCAATTCTTAAACAAATGTATATCCTTACATTTCTTTCAAACCTACCCTTCATAAAACTTTTATTTGTGTAGGGTGCCAAACTTTGGCTTTATAAATTTATTGTAAATGTTTTTAGTTTTGGTTATTAAACTATTTATGCGTGATAGAACGCTTGGTATTCATTTCATGACAAATTGCAGCCTGATACCGTTATCATCTCCTGAGGAATTTGACTGTATAGACAAGGAAAACCTTACAAATTATAAATTTACTTTGCAATTTATCAATGTTTTATAATTAGCTTGTAATTAAATCTATTATGATTTAAATGTACGTTAAAAAGAAATTTGTGAATTTATATAATATGTGTACTAACTATTCTTTAACAGTTTACCATTCATTTTTTGTAGCAAAATATTAGTGAAATCTTGGGTGGAAATTATAGTGCGATATTGCTATTTGAATTTTTTAGACGGAATCTCTAATTTATATTCCAGAGTATGCTCCTGCATAGTCTTATCACAAAACGTTGCGCCGAATTAATTAAATTGAGCACTTCCTGTTGTCCAGTCTTTAAACAGGATTTGGTTAATTCTTCAATAATATAGTTCTAACTTATATGTACTGCAGCTAGCTTAATTCCAATTTAACTGTATTTGTCAAAAACTGCTTTATTTTCAAGAATTGTTTTTGTTCTGTTATTAAACCAACCAGCATCGTGGCAAGAGAATAGTGCATTGCTTTTATGCAGTCTGTTTTAAAAGTTCTACAACAAAATCTTAGAAACTACATATACGAAATTCTCCCCAAAATAGTTTTGAGTGGTTTAACAAACCTCTTTAAACGATACATGACAGTATCGTAGAACATTTATTTGTAGCTGGCAACTTTGTACCGCCAAAATGCAAAGTAAAATATTTGTTTAATGTTGATCAAGGAAACATACGAAGATTAGCATGCTTTATAACAATGTAAAATTGTATTGTGATTATCCTTTGTGAAGACATCGACAGTGACAGACAAATGAATAAACATATGAGGAAGCAAACATGCCTAAGAGAGCCTCGTGGTTGATGCGGTCACTGCCTGAATTTCATAACTCCAACAGCGATTTTTACGCGCACAATTCTTTGCATAGTGACATTGATGTTTGCCTTTACATCGCTGTTAAATATCATCGCGGGAAACTTCGCTCTGGAAAAGAAGTTGGTCGGTGTGTCCACTATCACATGCACACCGTCCAGCAGCAATACTCCACTCTTCAGAATAATCTGGATGTTTAATATTTACCATCAGTTCAATTACTACGTTTTGAAGCGTTCGATAAAGAGAATCGTGTTGGCCTACTGCCTGTTCAATAAACAACTTTATAATAACAAATAAATGAAATTAGTTTATTTACACTCTAGAACACTACACATAATAGGCTTACATTTTATTGGTTGGAACAATTAGAATCCAACCACAGTTATGTATAATCGCTGGACAACATAAGGAATATTAATTGCTGAGTATTTGTTGTTTTTCGTCTTTTAACAAATGAACGAAAGAATTAAAGTGCATTAACTACAGCAGAGATCGACTTCGCGGGCTCTATTGTAAATGTAAAAAACTGGTCATACACACGTCATTAACTTTAAGTCTCTTTCTTAAAAAATAATTTATATCGTTCTAACAATTGAAGAGAAAAACAGTCATCATGTTAAAGAGCATAAAGTGGGAAAAACAAAAAATAAGATAGAGTTTTTGTAAAGAATTTGAAGGTAATGTGCAAGTTCCGAGAATTGGATTCCACGATTGATTGTCAAAGAAACAATTTAATCCCAACACTTCGATTCTTTTTCCTATTTACGTGCAAATATGATTACGCGAAGAATTACGTGACGAGAAAGAAAAACTCAGAATCGATTTATTTCAAGAGCCAAGCTGTGTGACGTGTTAATATTTACTTACAATTTAGAATCTGTCATTTAAGGACGTGGGAGGATTTGCCCTTATATGAACGCTTTGCCTTGGTGTGTATAGCTTGTGTGATATTTACTTTGTAAATGTCATTCCTTCCCTCCAATATGTGGTGCTGTAATTGTTAAAGGGCAAGCCATTTTCAAGTTTTATGATTCATCCGTTAATTTATAAAATTTGTTTGTTTTTAATCTATTATTTATTACTTTAATATTGTCAAGGTTCAGACAACAAATTATTTAATGTCTGTCTGTTACGTACAGATTGACTGTTACGTACTGATTAATCTTTCTTCCCTTTTATCTCACTTAATTAAGGCAATTAAATTACATTCGCAGTAACATTATTTAAAACTATTAATTTTCTGAATGTAATTTTTTAGCTTTGAATTTCAGTAGGCCAAAAATATAAAATAAGTTAAGTGATCCTTAACTTTAAAGAAGAAATAACTACTAAAATGCGTACTGGATAGAAATAAAATAGCACCACTTTGACATTGCGATTTTAAATAACTTGTTCTGTTTTATGCATATAATGCCATTAACAATAAAGTTGGCGATTTTCAAGTTTACTTTTAGCCACAATATATTTAGCATATTAAAGGTAAAAATTGTAATATTACTCCGATCTGAGTCTGAATATATTAAAAAGAATACCTGACAGATGATCACACTGACATTTCATTACACTTCGTTACTAACTGATGTCGGTGCGATTTATAACCAATAAATATTCTCTACCGACAACTTAGTCACACGCCTCTCTTGGTCTTCGAGTAGAGGGTAACGTAGCCTAACCTAACCTACCCTCAAGGCCTGTGAGGAAGTGTCAGTGTGACACCAATAAAAATTATAAAAATACAATACAACATGTACAATGGGTGTTCGAATGCAGATGTGGAAGTGCTATTTTGAGCACAAAACTATTTCGTGCATTATAAAATTTGTGTTTTCTTTGGATTCGGTTTGATCGAGTTTATCACGTGTTCTGCAAGTGGTTGGCCTAAATGGGGTGGAATATCTATCACATTGTTGACTCCATTTTTCTCGTTTTCAGAATTCTATTTCTTCCAATATTCTTTTAAAATCTATTTTTTTTTTTTTGATAATTGGATAAATCAAAACCTAATCATTGATATAAACAGTATTGGTTACAAAAAACACCTGTCATTTATAATGCACATTTATAAAACTACTAGAGTGAATAATTTGTTTATACAAAAATAAAAATGTGTTCTACAATAATTGTATTTATATATTTTCCAAATATTTCCAGTAGTAAACATTTTTAAAACTATCGTAACCTGAAATAAATTTGGACTTTGTGTGGATCGAACGCGAAGTGAAAATTATGTCTATTACACTAACCGAAAGGCATATCTCTTTAAAATTATGTAACATATTTGTAAAACACAAATGGCGTCAGTGTATTAACTATAGTAATCAACTAAGTTTGAACCTTGTTGATGGATTAAGGAAACATAATAAAAGTAATTTAGTACTCCAGTAATGGACATGAATAGCGTGTTCTAACGAAAAACACATTGTGGTGTGCCACAATGTCTTGCTTAGTTATAACGATTCTATTGTCCATGTTTATATTTTATACATTTAGACCTCATGAAAGATAAAGCTGAACAGTGAACAACTCACTAGGGTGTCCTTACTTTGATCTGTAGCCACTCCTCCTTCATTGACGTTCTTTTAATACATCAAAATAGTTTTGCCAAGTTTTAGTATATTGACTAGTGGTTTTTAATAAACAAGTGGTTAGTTCACTTGGTTTTCAAATCAAAATGGATTATTAATGAAAATATCACCAAATGGAAGCAAATTTAGTATCCTTTACTTCTATACTAGTAAAATTCCTTGAAAAATCACGTACAGATTCAAAATAAGTCTAATGTTTTATAGATAGAAGTAATGATTTGTTTTGAGGTTAGAGTCGTTGAAAAAGTATATTGTTTTTGTTTACTTTGTTTTTCAGACGAATTATGTCTAAGTGGGTATATGCTGTTAGAGATTTTCAACATAGTAAATGTACATAGCCTACAATTAAAAATCTTACTCAAATACTGAAATACATTTCGGAAAATAAAAGATCATACATTTTAATCATAAACCTATTTAAATCAACGATTTTAACCCCAAATATTTTGAATACAATAATGTATGTTCACCTTAAAATTTACTCAAGTTTTAACCGTCAGTAGGCCTATTTTCTAAATTAACAAAAGTTCAAACTTTTGTGATTCTATTAAAATAGCAATGATTAATTCAGACTAACTTTACCAGTAGATCGTTCTCTTTTTGTGAAAATGTTTGGAATGTTTTTCATTTATATCTTCCATTACAAATTATTTCATCGCAACTAAATAAATATAAATTATTACAATTTAGGCCTAACCGACAAATTTAAATAAACGCACTTTATAATGATTTCTACATAATAGGTGAAATAAAAATAACCAGTGATGCCAACACGGAGATTAAGTGAAACTGCTGTACAAATCTTATTCAAATGGACTCAAGATTAAAGTTTTAGTTGAACTGAGTTCAAATTTCGATTGAAACTATGCTCTTAATCAAAAATTTGCTATGTACGTTTAAATTTTGATCTTACCGCGATACAGCATCTTAATCGCTCGAAACATAATATTATAAATTGTACAGAACTTATTTTACAATTATAATTTCGATTTTTGTTTATATACTAGGTCGTAATTTTTTAAATCGAATTAATATATTATATTGAAGGTTTTTAGTAAGTGTGTGTAATACCACTCAAGTAAAATCATCGAGCCAATAAGCGGAGTCAACTTTCAGGAGGCTGTCGATTACTGTTTCACTAGTAAAACATGCTTTAACATTCGTCTAATAAGCACACATTCTTGTAAACGGGGATTATATTTTTAATTGAAGCCGTATTTGCATAAAAGCGTACATTTTCACGAAAAATACAATGTAAATCTTTAGAAAACAAAAGCCATTGTGACTAGTTTTTTCTAGTAATTCAACAAAATCACTTCTTTGTTTGTGCATCTTTTAGTAACACCTTTTTTTTTGTGCACAACAAGTAATAGTTTAGATATGCGTGAACAAATATCCCTACATTACAATTTTATATTACAAATAGTCATCATCACTTTCAAACAATTCAGCTATCAAGTCACCTTTGTGTGTCATGCCACTAAGAAGGATCTGTGTACAAGTCTGTTTCGTAAGTCTCCTAAAATCGAGTTAGACACTAATGAATACAAAAACCCTTACACAGGAGTGGGAGTTGTTTAGGTATGCAGATCATGCTGTGTAGAGGGTTACCTTACAGATTGTCTTATCTCAAAGTTCACTAAATAACACTTGGTCGGTGTTTATGGCTTGGCTCGACGAGTAGCGAGGGAAATGGCAATGAATGCGCCGCTTTGATTAAATGTAGCGAAAGATTTCTTTTTAAGATTTTTCCTTTCACGTTGAGTGTCTTTTCGTAACCGTTTTATTTGAATAAACGGTGTTCCTGACTTTACAATACGACTACCTTTGAAATATTTTTAACCTACTCCAAGTGAGCTTAATAATTATATTTTTGTTAAATTTAATTTTCAACTTAAAGAGTTCTGTTTTTAACGTTTCTAGCACTTTCTTTTCAAATTTACATTTTATGTATGTCAGTTTCTTTTAGTATTTTTAATTAGTCAGAGATGCTATTCAAGTCTTTTATTATATTTTAGGTGAAATAATTGCACTTTGTACTTACAGAGGTGGTCAAAGTAATTCCAAGGGTGTTACAGAACCTTAATAATGTAGGAATGTGAGATTTGCGTTGGTGGGGAGGGGAAAGTCAAGTAAGAGCTTATTTTTATTACTTTATGTCCTTGTTCTGTTTTGTAAAGGAAAATCGTATTTATAAATTAATTATTGTCTTCTGATATTTATTTTAAAAAGGGTTGAAAATAAAAAGGCCCGCAATTGTATGAACTATTTTTCTAAATGAATGCTTAAAAAGGTAGGAATTTAATATCTGACGGTAAGTTATAATTTTTTTGGGGTTTTAGAAGTTTCAATTTCAGGGTTTCTACCTTCAAAAGAAAAATAATACTCTTTAGCATCACTCGTTTGGAAGTCTATCACAGAATATTTTTTTTTGAAAAAGGGTGTCACATTGCAGTTTTAATAGGCCTAGCTATAAAGCATGGTAACCCGCATGTATTGCATAGTTCAGAACTACAAACATATTTTACTAAGAATTTCGGGGGACCAAAGTTGGCTACCAAACCTTAAAAATAAATATTGTGTGAAACCGTCACATGTGATAATGGTTTAAAATGGATTTATATCAAAACTATTTTTTTAAATAATTTTTGGTTATGCCTTTTTTAACCGCTCTAATTTATTAACAAAAGTATTGCAGCTAAAATTTTGAAAAATTCAGTGGTGTTAGAATAATCATATACTTTACAGAAAACCTGTATATAGAATTCAAGCTTTGGTGAGAAGTTGTGAAAATGTGTTTTCGTTCATGCTCTGTAAAATAATTCTATGTTTGGGAGACGAGACTTTCTTCGACTGTTTTGCTATCATTAATGTGTAATTTATTGCACCATGGTTATGGCAAGGCGGTAGTTCAGTATTTTGAGTACCTACATGACAAAAAGTGAAACGACTCTCGCGAGAAAAGTAAAAGGTGAACATCATAATAAAAACTATACGTATTGTATATATTCTGCCGGTTTTTATATATTTTTTTAGTTAAGAACAGTCACTCAAAACTAAACTCTTTAGGGGAGACGGATCATTATCGCGCTAGTTTACCTGCACTTTGTCCTGTTTATTATTTTCGAGTCTCAATTAGTCAACATACTACGTTTCTTAAACTTTTCTCACCATGAAAGATTTAATTTTAAAATATGTAAAGTTACCTTTAAAACAAATATTCATTAAACTCAAGTAAAATAATATGTGGTAAACGATAAACAGATGGGCAAAGTGTACAGTTAATATTATTCAGCAATAAACTACACTTAAGCTGATCTAATGCATTGTCGCGCGCGCTTAGTCCTTTCAAGTAAACTATTGTTACATGCTCTACGTATTTAGGTCAACGTTTTTATTTACTTAGTAAATTACCGTTCTAGTATAACTGTCCATAATTTACCAAGGTTTCATTTTGTTTGTTATTAATTCAATTATAGAACAAGTAATATAATGCTCTTTGTCAGTATGTACCACATCATAAATATAGTTTAATATAATAAAAATGTTTCTTGTCCTGTTTATCAAACTTTCAAAGCCCACCAAATTCTGTTTTATTGCTGTTGCTTTTACAGATAAATAATTCTCGTTAACTTCGTCATTATGTACAGCGTCATAAATAGATGAAAACAAAAACAGCTGAACCGAGCAGGACAGCTGTAGGTGTGTGGGTGGCAACAGCTGTTCCCTAACTAGTCCGACTGGCAGCTGAATTAAGTCTTTGCGGATTTATTGTTTTCACTCTTTAACTGTCGTTTTAAATTAGCTTTAATTATTCATGTGTTTGAGGTAAAGTGTTTTCATTGCAATTGGGAAATCGGAGGCTTTTCACGGGTAATGGTCTAAGTTCAGTTCTAAATTAATCAGTAATAATACTCCAATAGTTTGCTATAATCTGTTCAGCGAGTGTTTGCAGTAAAGCTTCTCCTTGTACTACTGTAGGCAGTTTCACGTGATGAAGAACCCTATGGTTGTGCACGTGATCGACCTAACCAAAAATATAAATATTACTTTCTCACTATACTACAGTATAGAGAAAGTATAGAGATCGCAAAAATTCGATGTTGAGATTTTTGTGTAAATATCCGTTTTGGGAACCCCTGAGTTCAAAAAAGTGGTTTTTACAAATTGTCTGTCTGTATGTCTGCCTATATGTATGTATGTATACAAAGCTAGAGAGAAAACAATTCGATCGATTTAGAAAAAATTTGCACCAAACATATCAATTAGGCCTGAATAGATGCTCGAAAAAAGGTTGTGAAATTTTTTGAAAAACAACCACCTTTTTGGCTAAAAAAACCCCAAAAAATCAGTTATTTTATTTTTTATAAAAAAACGGCCCTAACAATTTTGATAAAATTTGGCTTATTTGTAGCCCTTATTGTACCCTACCATATGCAAAAAACCGCATCTTTCTAAAAACTCTCGTTTCGTTAATAATAACAACAATAATAACAGATTTTGGGTTTTTTTTGCCAAAAAGGGGTTGTTTTTCAAAAATGTTCTAAATATTTTTTCGTGCATGTACTCAATCGTAATTGACATGTTTGGTGCAAATTTGTTCGAAAGCGATTTAATAGTTTTCTCTCTAGATAATAATAATAATATTTATTAGTTAATCTCCTACTTTAATATCTCCTACCCCTCCTACAATTATGAAGTCACAGTGAATCTGTTTAGTAATTTAAATATGTTCGTGAGAAAGTATGTGCTAGTTTCTGGTTCCGTTTGTTTGTCTGATGTATTCGTTATAACATGATGGTCCTTAATTCCTGATGCAGTCCTTAATTTCAAAATACAGTAGATTTTAATTTACAAGATCCTTTTACAGTAATTATTATTACTTTCCTGAGCCAAAAGGTAGATACTTTTATATTTCTAAGAAACAATATTGTAGAAGAAAAACGAAGTTTCCGAGACTATCCATTTTTCTTTGGAACATGTTGTTGATCCATTTTGATATCTGTAGTAAATATTTTTGAAGGGGCAATTAATTAAAAACTACATTATTTAGTCGTGGTAGAAGATTGTTATCTGTCTATTAAAATTATGTGAAAGTTCTTATATTTATATTAGTTTTATAAAAAATTATAAATTTGGACATATTTTATAAGCGTTAGTATTTTACTCTAACGTTTCCCTAATCATTTATATTACTAAATAATTTCCAACTAGTTAAACATTCTTTCATTGCGAATTCTACTTTATATCTATTACTCATTAACCAAAAACTATTATTACATAATATTTTATAGCAGATGGTTTTAGGTGAGTGAACGCAACATTCAGTTTTCCATACCTTATCACATTACGATGACTGTAAATCAATTCAATCTCCTTGAGATCCAAATTGCTTTCAGGCGTGATTAAAAGTTTTTAGCTTTATGTAGCAAACAGTAGACTAGCATTAAGAAAATGTGTTATCAATGTTTACACACTGTGGTTTTGAAGACAATCGGCAAACTAAAAATGCGTAAATTGTGTAGGGTAAGTTTATCCAATTTCTAAATAAGCAAGAGAGTAAAAATATTAAATTTACCATAGGCTATAATATGTTTTAACGTAATTCAAGTACATGTCCAATATAAGTAAATATTTTATGATGAAAATACAGTCTCAAAATGTTAACTGTATTCATTTTCCATTGCGTATCGTGACAAAACAACTCACTTTTTATATTTTGTCCTTTTGGAGTAAAAAGTTAGATGAACTCTGATTCAAATTACTTTAACTTCTCCCTCTGCGAGATTAAGTTTGTAAACAATCTAGATTGGAATATATGAAATGCAACTTAGTTTATAATATTGCCAACAAGAAACTCTGAACCCATCGTCAACGTCGTAATAAAACTTTTGTCTGAAACACACAGGGTAGAGTAAATTGAATTTATCCTTGCGGTATCCCAAAAGCTTTGTTGGATAAACTAGGTTAAGATTATAATCCCTTGTACAATTAATTACCCTCGCTTGTCCAAAGAGGAAATTGTTTCAGTTCTGTACAAACGTATCACTGAATCTACTTTACTCATAGTATGTCCAATTACTTGTTTTACGATGTCTTGTACGCCTCTTAATTAATCCTTAGTTAATTATTGCTCGCGTGTTCACGTTTGAGCAATACGAGACACTTTTAAACCGGCAAACTTGACACATTTTTGAAAGATCCACTTTCCGTACGCTATTATGGGGAAATAAATAACATACATCTCAAAAAACAAAATACTTAAGAATGTACTAAACTGAAAATAATAGTTCAGCGTATGGAAATATTTAAAGTAGCCTATAAAGGAAGCAAAACTAGCTCAAGGAATGACGAAGAGAATGAGAACTATGATGAAAGAAAAAACAATATATAGTAATAACTTAATTATTATTACCTTTTTGGTACCGTCATGTGACTTTTTTCTGCCTTATTACAAAGACGCGTTTTGGAGTCGAAACTCCATCTTCACTTGGAGTGACTTGGACACCAAAGAATGAACATTATAAAAGAATAAATAGTTAAGAAATAATAAAGATTTTTTAAATTAAAAATTATGTTAATGGATGTAGAAAGTAACTCTTGAAAAGAAAATACGAGTTTTAATCGTAAGTTTATTTGTTTGACTAAGATTCTAGTATTCACTTTGAAGTAGTTTGTGAATTTTAAACATTGTTTTAAAAGTCCTTTAATATGATGTAATACTTGACCTATGTTTGCATTTGTAATGTATTCAATTTGCATTTCGGGTCACAGAAATTTAAAACATTCCAGAAATTGGTTGGTTGAAATAGTCAGTTGAAAGCCGGTGTTAGATACGCGTTTGATGCTGTACGTGTCATACTTTGTATAATATCAATAAAACTGTTTTTAAAGTTAATTGTAAACTGCAGACCATATCATATGTTAAATTCATCAAAATAAACCGGTGGGTGGACCGGTGCACGGTCGCCTCGGCTCTTTCCGGATCGCCTCGGGCTGCTCCGTATAGCACATCGCGTTACGACTGCGTTCTCGCATACGTATATTAACCAAAAAATAACCCTCAGATAGGGGGGAGGGGAGGATTGGCTCTGAGGACCAATCCAATTTTTGACTATAAGTAAAATGTATAAAATAAAATAAATGAAAAAAATTTTGAACATGCTTTCCTATCTATGAATAACATAAATAGACTCGAACTAAAAAATAAAAAATAACTGACAGATAAAATTACTTCTTCCTAAGCGAATCTGATATTGTAATGAGACTTGATAGTTTGCAATCTTTTTACTTTTCACAAAATAAACACACCCAAAAAGCATGGGGCGTACTCTTGCGAAGTTCCGAGAACATCACACGATCACACCCACTGCTTTTTGGGTGAGTTTATTTTATGAATAGTAAAAAGATTGCAAGCTATCAAATCTCATTACAATATCAGATTCGCTGAGGAAGAAGTAATTTTATCTGTGGGTTATTTTTTATTTTTTAGTTCGAGTGTATTTATGTTATTCATGCATATGAAAAGCATGTTGGTTTTTTTTTGTTTTTCCTTTATTTTATTTAAACGCAAGTCAAATTATAAAATTTTTCAAATAAGAATTGTTATAGCCTATATGGGTGTAAAGTATTAGTTTTCTCAACCACTGAGCAATGTTGCTAATTTCCTCCGATACTTACGTATTCAACTTGGAAATTATAGTCGTTTCAGGCACTTTCCGTTTTCCAATTGGCCGTCTGTATCAATTATCGTTGGATATAGTTGGAATTGTTTTCAATAACCACTTTTTTCTTAACTGACATTAACACATAAAGCACATGCAAAGTAATAAGTTTTATTATACTTTACGAGATGCACTACCAAGTCCACAATTCTATGTTGTATGTTTTTTACTCTCTACTGATCCGAAACACTACACCAGACTTCAACAAAAATTGTGTAAAAGCAAAATAAGCGGTTTCTAGCGTTGCGACTAATATTCTGTATTTTAATACTGTTTGTCTACGTAATTTCAGTATCCTTTCCCTTGTTCTATTTTTACTTCGAGTAGGTTTAAATGTTTTTGTGTAAAAACTGTTTTGAAATAAACAGATATTATAAGTTTTAAATACTCAGCCATGTTATCTAGAACATAAGAAGCAGATAGACATACCAATAGACAGTATTGAAATTAGTTTTTTATAACAATGTTTGGTGTAATTCAAAAATATGATTTTTCTAAATACTATCTCTGAGTATAATTTGATCAAAAGTGTGCTAATGTTTAAATTTGTCAATGTATTATGTATTACAGCTAAAGTAATAAATCATCAGAATGTGTAGTTTATTCCTTAACTGTAATGTTAGACATACACTGGGACTATTCTTGTCGCCGTCAACCCGTACAAGGAACTGGACATCTACACTGGGGTAAGAATATTTGACTTTATATCATATTGTGTACATAACTTGTGTACTGCCTTTGTGTTTTACGACTATAACTTAATGTTGTAATTAATTATGAGTTGTTGTAACAACATCCGAATTTTAATAACATTTTTGATTTTAAAAGTACAATTATATGTCCGTGATTGGATTAACGTCTGTATTACAGTTTTTGCAGTTTACAGACATTTTTAATTATCCTCCTACTTTAAGTTTGAACATAAAAAAAGAAAGAGGTTAAAGAAATTTGGCTGTTTTTAGTTATCATGAATTGTAGGTGGGAAATAAATAAATAAATGCTTTAAAATTAAAATAAGTGCTAGTTTGACTGGGGCGCCAAGAAGACGTTTTAAAAAGAACTGAAAATAACAATAAATATACTCCGAATGTATTATATAACACACAGTTTTGTTATCTACGGTTTGTATTCCTTTCACTGAAAAGTATAGCTTCAAGTGTCTGAAAGAAGTTGGCACCTGCTAATACACACTTCTACAGTACAGAGCTAACACAAATAAATAAATATATGTCATCACTTTTCCCTAAAAATGGACTCACTATAGTTTTCCTGTAAAGTGTATCTCCAACACCACTAATTTGTTCAAAATTTTAGCTTCAGTATTTTCGTAAATAGAAGGGAGAATGGAGATTTGAACAAATGTTTTAGAACATCTTGAAAATTGCATGTGAACACTTTTGCTTTAAAATACTCTTGATAACCTAAATAAAACTCAAAAATAATTTTGTGTTGGGGTAGCAAACTGTGCGAATCAATATGTGTTTATTTGGATTATGATAATGACGATTGTAATTACACGGGTTAGCTTGCTTTTTAACCATGCAACTGTTCATCGTTCATCCTATCCGTAGAAAATAAAAAGGACAATCAGTGGTCCTGTAATATTTCGGGTTTTTCTTTTTAATGTATTGAACTACAAAAAACGTGACCAACAAACACGTTTAAAAAAGCATACTTGATTTAAAAAACCTTCAACATTTCGGACTCCGTAATACCTTTGATTATGGACGTTGATTATGTATAATCAAGGGTAATACTCATCCAACGTCCAACTACAGTTACCGGTACTGTAAATACTCATAAACAATGAAATCTGTTTACAAGTTTCAAAATGGAGTTTGTTCAACATTTTTTATGTAGAACAGTTTCGCCATTTGAATGAGTGTAAATTATTACTCTATTTAAAACTATTTATTCTATTTTAATATTTAATATTTTGAAATAACATTAACAATAGTAGGCCTACACAGTAATATTATCCGTGCAATTTGTAACGCATATATTATATTGGTTTCACTGAGAACTCCGGCATAAAAATATTATTTCTTACAAAATTGTTTTATTTGTATAGAATATTGATGTTTATCACTAAACCACACGCTAATGGATTCCAGTATGTTGGAGCCTCTCTGCAAATGTACATTGGATCATTGGTTCGTGTTTGATACTTTAGGCCGAGGGTTGTCACTGATTAGATTTGCTTACCCTTTCTATAGAGCTTGGCTTTGGCTACCAATTAAGTCGGAGGGTGTTATTACAACTTAGAACTTATTACTACGCCATATTAGAACTTAGAATTTGTGGAACGTAAACAAGAAACTTGTACATTTAATATTCCGAAATAGGCTACATACAATATACTCAAAAACTTTCTGCTGCCCCGTATTGGATCGAAATTCCACATGGATTATTATTCTAAATTAGAATAATGTTTAACGCTTAAAAAGCTTATGTTTTTATGGTACTTGTTTTTAATTTAAACATACTATAAACAAATTGCGCTGTGCTTAACATTTAATTGAAGTATTCACAATAATTAACCTTACTTAGCAATGTGAAGGTTTCCATCACAACCACGGCATTTTCTATTCTGTATATTTTTTAATTCATCTTAATTTTGTAACTTCATATATTTTAACATTTACGCGTGTATGTCATCAAACTAATAGGTTACCATAAACCACTATCTGACACTACACAATTTTTACTGCATTACAATTAAGACAATCATTTTGCATTGTATTAAGCGTATAAATATATATCGGCTACATGAGCTTATGTTTGATTTCTTTCCGAAATGGAGCCAAGCATTGATTAAAAGAGTGTAAAGGTGTGCAATGAAGGTGAAATTTACTGGCTAAACTGTTAAAGGTAAACGAAAACACTAACTGAAGAAATTAATTAATTAATCTTCGAAGGATTAATATAAATATGTAGCGCAGAAACATTGTGCACTGATGTCCAAATTAATTTTGTACAAACACTATAATTATAGTATTCGGGAGCCATGCACCAGTACCTCTTCAAACTGGAACCTCGAGTACAGAGCACTTGTGTATAATCTTCGTGCGACATCTACCAGCATGGGAACTCGATTTCTCATTTTAAGTCTCAATCCATGGTGCCCCTGTTTAGGAACAGTCTGATAGGCACACGCTGTCAATTTGCTAACATCCCTGGTTAGTTAACTGATTTAGTATATTCTTTCCTATGACATAGGTCTAATCTACATGTTGAAGTTTTGCCGAAATTGTAATTTCTTGTTTGAAATTGTGTATTTAACTAAAACTGGTTGGATGCACTTATACATTGTAGATCTAATAGTTTGAGACCAAAATCAGCATCACAGCTCCATGGAGACTTCAGCTATTATACTGATTGGAAATTTACGTCAACGACCTAAATGGCTTATAGTTTCCCTCGAGTACACGCGTCGAGGTTCCCCGTTTTTGAACTACAAATATGAGGAACTTTATTAGAACTATAGTAAAATCTTTGTAGTCGGGCTTAATTTCTAATTATTAAATGTTTTATATCATTACCCAAACGTTACATCGAGATTTCTGATGTGCCACCTGCCAAATAATCATCGACACCATATATAAATATGTTAAATTTTGTAGTAAGTTGTGATTTCCGAGTGACCTGTGCAGTTGGATCTGATTTTGGAATTGATTACATATATTTATTAAGTTAACTATGAAAATGTATAACTTTTGATACATTCTAAATATGGTAAAATGAATCCTAATAAATCCGTTTTTTTGATCAATCATAATACATTTTTACAAATATATTATTTCCTGAAGAATTTTTTTTGAAAATTTTCGTATTTTTAATACGGAAAAGGTACGACCGGGAGTATTTTAAAATTTCAATGCTAAATACAAATATTTAGAGCGTGTGGTGTTCGTAAAGATGTGTTTTAAAACAGGAAACACCAAGGTCACCGGATGGTCTCGGGAAAAGCATTCGCCCTCATTAACAAGTGTGAGCTTCTAAATCAACAAGACATGACTTATAAAATGTCGGTAACCTTACAGAGCTAGCGTGCGGTGCGAGCTTACGCTCTTAGATGTTGCGGATGTTATTCGATGATTTTTGGGTTACCTTCACATACTTTTTTTCAACAGTTTTCGTTTTATCTGTTACAGAGGGTAAATTATGAATTTTCAGTTAAATACGTAAGAAATCTACTTCGTTTTCCTCATCTTCAGCCGACAGCAAGCCGATATCCAACTTGAGTGACCGGCCAAAGCAGACTGAAAAACTTCGGTCAAACTTTTATATTAAATAAAATAAACGCCACGCTGTCTAATGTTGCTCCCAATTCCGAGCGTACTATAACGCCAAGCCGATCGTGGGTATTCAACGAACGCTAGCTCTCTAAGGTTACCTTCCAAACAACTTTGTTTTGTTCGATTTATATACTCACTATACCATTTTAGTTTCCACTTAGGCAAGAGTAATACTAATATAGGCCGTAAATGGAAAGAATGCAAGGCAAATTCCACGTCTCCTACCCTACTTCCTTTAAAGAAACATTGAATAAATACACTAGAAATTAAATACATGTTGTAAATATGTTTATTCAGTTTTAGCTACTGTTTTAAAAATAATGTCTATGCAGTTAGTGCCTCTTTTGTTAATAATAAGTACCACCTGTACAGCTAGCTGATGTTATGCGGGAATATTGTAGTTTGCTCAACCGATTAGGAGTAACAATAGCCTCACATTCTATTATTTTATCGGCGGCCTGTACCCTTTCTTTTTGGTGCCAACTGCACAAATCTTAACATTGCGGTCTTATAAGTTTTTAATATTCCATTTTACAGTAGTGTTCCAAGTGCGAATGGTTCAGACAACAATGGAGGGGATTTCAAAAACTTTGAATATATCAGAACCCTTTTTTAAAATGTTAACGTATCCACCAAACTAATTGTAGCCTAGACTCAGATATTACGGCAGTTAATTTTAACTGTTTGATTTGATCCACTCTTGTAAAAGTTCAAATGGTCGACTGAAAAATGTAAAACATTATTTATTTAAAATTGTTTCTCTATAATTGACGGTAACATTTTACAATTTATGAGTATTCAAGAAAATATCTATGATCATTACGAAATAGCCTGATGTGGGTTTCTCGTTGACTCATCTATTGTGGGGTCTTAATCATCCACTTGTACCATAAACCTTTAAACATGTATCAAATTATATATATGTGTGTGTATACATAACTTCCCCAGTCAAATTAATGGCATAAAACTCTTTCTATTTATCATCATATTTTGATCAAATAAACTTTGTCGTGTATTTTGGAGCGTAAAAGTTTACGACTCAACTTTCCCCTAACTCAGTATCTAAATAGTTATGAAAATAACTTGGTTATCCATAAAATCAAATGGAACTCACTGTCCAACTGGTTTTAGCATAATGTGTTAATTATAAAACTGGTGACAGTTTAAACGTAAAATAAATTTTTTAACATCACTGAAAATGTTACTTATAATAGGGCAGAGTAGCACGAAACAAGATTTTAAAAATATCTTTTGAATTCTGCTATACAGTTTAAAACATCGTTCTTAAAAAGTCAGTTGAAATTTAAATATATTAGCAAAATTAATTTTTATTTTGGTGTACCAAAAGGCGAGTTAAATGTTGATGTTTCATTACATCCAGGTACTTTAAGTATTTCAGTAAAGACTTAAAAGCTTTATATCGTGGCTGTTCTGAATGTAGAATACATTTTGGCACGTTTAATGTATACTTTCTTTCAAGCTTTTAATAAAATACTTATATGACAAACGTCAGTGTAGCAAATACATTAATACACTCCTGATACATAATACAATTTACAATACATTTGCCATTACACATTTTTTATAAAATAAAATTCATAAATTATAACGCATAAATTCACACAAAACCCTAATAAATGTTAACCAATCAATATATTAT
>JAGFPH010000039.1:399886-416617 GCA_018207615.1 Philaenus spumarius
TATTTATTGGTATGAGGGAATTCGGAGGGAAATATCCCGTACCTGTGTCAGGTAGAAAAGTAGGGCAGTTTGTATGTCGCCGACAACCCGGCCTGTACCTTGTTTTTATACCTGGACCTTGTAGGGCAGTTTGTATATTAGAAATGACCCAAAAAAAGTGGGGCAGTTTGTACGTAGCCGCTTGCCACAGTTATTTTTCTAAGGAACGGATTAAAGCATCGCAATGAAATTTATCGTAGTTATACAGCATGCTAACATGTGTAATTGCATATGTAATAACAATCACTACTCAAATTTGCACAGGTTCCTCATAAAATCAAATATTGTATTGTACTGTCGTTTTAGATACTATCCCAATGACAGCTTTGTCTAAGGACAGCCAAAAAGAATTTGGTGATTTTAAAATATGTACGAAAATATTCATAAAACCACCTTCTATTTTTTAATGTACTGCAGTTAAAATATATATAAAATAAGATATGTTTGAGGTGTTCATACTTTATTTTTATACTTCTTACGCCTTTTAAAAGCACCGTTAAATTTCACAAAAGCTATGAAAAAATTATGTTGTTACATATAGGATTTATGTTTGATTAGAAAACTTTGTTTTAGTTCACTTTTGATTATTTCTGTTTGTTGCTGGCTTTTATAAACAACTCAAAGCTAGTTTCGTTATAATATAGTTAATTTACTCACGGCTGCTTCTCCAAATGTTTTTGTTTGCACTACGGCCGTTTCGACTTTTCATTCAGACATGTTCACGACCCATCTATTCGATAACATATACTTCGTCATACTTTTAAACAACACGTTTACGAACTTTGACATACATTTAAATAGTTAAAAAGTAAAAAAAACACCGACCCTTTTACAAACGCTTATTACGGTTATAAATACTTTGCTTATATTAAGCAACAAACGTTTTGAAAACGAGTTTTTGTCATTTCACTGGACTGTTTAGCAGTCTGTGTCGATAGAGTAGCCTACACGACAGTGCAAACAAAACTAATTGGAGGGGCAGACGTGAGTAAATTAATTATATTATAATTTAAAAGCTCTCCAGTAAGGCGAAGAAAATATAATATAGTTTCCTTATGTTTTGGCTAACTGTTATACGTAATAAAAGTTATTATAAAGATTTAACAATTAAAAGCATCTAATTACAGCGCATTGTTAAATTAGAAACTCGACAAAATAAAATTAAGTTTTAAATTTAAAATAATTTGAACGGTTTGTAAAGAACAACAAAATTATTTATCAATCTCGTCTGGAATATTCCTTCAACATGCTACGACTGACAGCTAATATTGACATAAATTGGGCGAATATAAGTTGTTTTAATAGTACACATTATTTTAGAACATTTTCTCTCACAATTATTTTGACAAAAAGTGTATAAGTTCATCAAAATTTACTTCGAATTATTCTGTTATATGAACCTGATCTAATTCTTAAAAAGTAAACAAGAGAGTTGAAGAGGATTTAATAAAATGTAGTAGTTAATATAAGGCTAGTTACACAGAGACAATGCAGCTTTTATTGCCATTCTTGACGATCTAAATTAAATTTCTTCGTCATAGGAACGGTATATTAAAATTGTATTTCGATTAAAGCAAGCTCTAGAAATGGTAAACAGAAGTCATACTTATGGTAAAATGTTATAAATATTTGAATGTATTGCTGCTATGAAGTGCAACGGATTCAGTGGTACTACGGACATTTTTTGGTTTTACTAATATGACTTAAACCTTCAATAAAATTAGTGCAATATTTATACAAATATATTATCGTATTGTAGTCCACTCTCTGCCATTACTAGAGTTAGTGGTGCAAAGTAAAGACGTCAAGAAAGATGGGAACTTGTAATCTTAATTAATTGGTTTTTGGTTTAAACTCTTCTATGGGTTTTAATGGGAATATGTGTGTACATCATACAAAGCAACGTCCCAATAACAAAGTACAGTTTAAATTCAAATGTATTTCACATAATACTATGGCGATCCGAGACAATAGTGCGGGATTATATATCTTATGTGTATCCCGCAAATGACCTAGAGAAATTGAGTAGATCCAAATGATCCGCTTGGGCCACAAAGGGCATCAATGAGTAGATTGGAGTGACAGGACAAGAAGTAAACGTGCGTTTGGTGTTAGCGATGTTCGAGTATCTTCTTATTAATTATATAGTTCTTTAAAGTAAGCGTACACGTAATTAACCACTGACTATAATATAATATAACCACTGGCTATAATATAATATAACCACTGGCTATAATTAACCACTGACTTCGATATAATGGGTTTAGCCCACTTAATGACATGTCAGTCTTCATAATGTCTTAATTCATTATTATATTATTAATTTAGCTTGTAGTCAAAATGGCGACTATAGACCAACTTTGTGCAAAATTTAAGTCAGCAATTAGGGATTATAAAGTATTCTCAATTATAAAATTAGTTTCACTATAAGCTATCTAGGCCAATGCCTAGATAGCCAAAGTTATCAAAGTTGCCTAGATCGGGGCAAGTTATAGGTATAGATCTTTTGGCAAATAGGGGCATTGAATAACTTTCTAAGGCTATTTAGCCCTTGAGGATGTAATTCCGATTAAACTTATAATACGTAATTTAAACCCGTTGATAGTTGACCCATAAGGATACATTACCCATACAACCATTTAGTCTAGGCTAATTAATTAACAACACTAACAATTAATTATGTCCCAAAGGCGCTACAACAATAGTGTTTATTTTTAATCACTATTCAAAAAAATCGAAAAAATGAATGATGAGGTAAACAAGGTTTATCACTTCAGTACGTTCATCAAAATCGAATAAGTAGTTTTCTAGTTGAATTTCAACGAATAACAAATACACATTCAATCTTGTTCTTCTTTAAAATGAAGTAAGCTATTATAGACAAGCAACAAATAACAAAAGTCAAGCAGACAGTATTGCACTATGTATTGTTCATAGTAAATGTTCTACTTATTGTATAAAATATTTTGACATATCTATCTACAAACAATGCACATTGAACCCTAGTTACAACTAGAGTACTGATTCAGACCAGACTTAAATATTCCTACTAATGAAGTTTGTGCCGTACAGAGCAATTTGATGTTGAGATTACTTCCCACAGATCGCGTTGCACAGCACAACCTCTGCTTCAGGATTTACTGAAATTTGATGCAATTTATTTGTCTGATCAAATTGTATGAAAACGAATTTCCCTAGAGTCAGAGCGAGCTTCGGTTTAATCAATCCTTAACACATGTTCGCTTTGCAAACAAATCATCGCTAAAGTTGTAATTAAAACTTCAATACATACTTGTCAACTTCAATATGATTTTGACATTGAATTACTGAATTCAGATTTCGGTGACGTTGTTATAAAACATTTGTTCGTCAACTTTTAATTCGAGTATGTTTTTTTTTTTTAATTTATAGTTTATAATTAATTTTAAAAACTTTATTGTCATTATAAAGTTCATTTAAGGCTATCAAGTCGCTTATTTCAACTGTAATCGATATTACGTACTTTTGAGAAATATTTTTCTGGAAAGATCCGAATTTTCAGTAAATCTTGCTGTTCAAAACGCAGATCTTATTTGATCTCTATATAGGCTATTTGTAACTAAACAAGGCAAGTGACTTTTGTAGTGGTAGTATTTTCGTTTTAAAAATAAACTGTCAGTTTAACGACATAGCGTTAACTTTTATCTATAAAGTTGTTATTTTTATGTACAATGTAATATTTCAATATAAACATAACTTCCGTCAACATTTTAACATAAAGGGCTTTAGCTGTAAATCTCGTTTGTAGTCTTACTTATTTTTGGTTGCTTGCTTTGTCATTTGTATTTTATAGTTTGGCATGGTAGTTTTGGTCTACAGATTCGTATTATTAGTACCGAAACCTTATTTTATTCGGACGTTAGTGTAATTGTATATTTTTAATTAGAATCTAGTATTATTATATGATTATGCACGGAATCCATACATTTACCAATTTAAATTATGTTTGGTTCAAATTAAAGCTGTTGGCTGTAATGGCTACAATTATGACGTTTAGTGTTTGGCTTTAGTTTTATGTTAAAAGTACGACGCAATTTCTTTCCACAATCCGCCTGCGAACACTACTGAATCGATCTCAGTGATTTTTGTTTTAAATTAAAGCTCGTAGTATGTAGATGAGCTATCAAACATTTTTTAAAGTAATGATATATTTAAAAATACCTTACAAATTCGTTATTTTCAATAAGATAGCTTTAAACTAATTAGTGACAAAAACACGGTTTTATTGATGAACAGTCGGCTGATTTGATTAAAAAACTAAATATTTGTCATCATAGAAACCAGTGTAACAAATTAGTAGTGCAGAATAAAACAAAAAGAATTAAGATTGTTTTCAATGTCGTATATACGAAGAATTCAGTATATTGGTTCAAAAATGCAGTAAACCGTACAAGTGAGACAACATCGACCAATATCTGGTGTGATCAAGGTGGTTCAGTCGGTAGAGCGTTAACACGGAATGGTAAAGGTCCTGGGTTCGAATCCCCGGTTTTGATCCATGTTTTTTCCCTTGTAATTTAATTTATTGATTAAATTAAATGAAGCAATATTAAAAAATGAAGACCGATACAACATTTAAAAAGTTATTCATTTTCACCTACTTGGATTATCTAAATACAAAATACTTTATAAAATATCAACATGTTACTTTTACCAATACTGTATATACATTTCCCAAATGACTATTTGCAAATTAAAACTAAATCATGCCAGATTTATGTTTAATAGTAAAACATTATTATTATTGTTGAAAATGTGTAGGGTTATGAACGACTGTTATTTCTTTTATATATTATATTGACTCGTATTTAGACTGATTAAATTTAAAAAATCCCTTTCGTGTCGACATTCAGGGGCAAGTAGTTGTTTGGAATTGCTAAAAAGTTGAAGTTATTTTGTATGGGCCAGAATACCTGTGTTGTGCGCACAAAGTGGCCTGCCTGCTAGAGGACGTCAATTCAATGTAGAAAGATCAAAACTTGTCCACTTTATATAGTATGCTATATTGTTGTTTTGTTAACAATATTAGTAAACAGAAAGTTAAATATTCTGTGTACAGCAGGTGGGCCAATGTGAAGGGGAGATGAGATGGATTACAATGCAAGTCCCGTGCCATCGTGACATCAGCTTCCGTTTTAGTACTTCCGGTTTGTCCCTAGTCGAAACTGGCTGACTCCTGTCATAGACATTTTGCGAAAACCAACATCTACTTAATAAATACAAATGTAATAATGATGCCTAAATATTTTTTTGGATACTTGAAAACAGTTTGTGTTATAGTTGTAGGCTATATTAAAGGGACATAAAGCTTACTTTTGTATTGTGTACTTTGTTTTACACTTTTGGTGGGGCAGTGCTTTGCGGTATTGTGAAGAGAAAGCTGAAGCACAGATTAGAGATATTTTACTGTAGAAAAGTATACAAGTTTAAAAACCGGGAAGTAGCATTGAACACACACCACACTTCTCTTTACGCATAAAGTTAAATGGGATGAAACTCAAGTAGCCTACAGCCGCGCACCTGACACATTACACCTCGCACATGGTAAATCCCGACTTTAAATCAGGGTCGGTCTCTTTTCTGATCGCGGTTCTTTGACTGGTCTCCGTAGTTTCTTTCTTCCACAAGTTTATAAACACGCGTGAAAATATAAATGACAGTGTGTTAGTTATTTAAAGTCGATTTTTATATTTAATTATTTTGAGACAAGATATAACCAATAACTATATTTAGAAAGATTTGTAATTTTTTCTTTGCTACAGATCTTTAGGGATCTCTTACGTCAATGGGTTTTATATATTTGTTTTAGTGTAAGATATTTTGTACACCAAGTTCAGAGTTCCACTTAAAATATGTTAGTTAACTCTCAAAGAGCTATTTCTGAGGCAGTCACTCGTTGATAGCGAAAGTATATAATTTTGTTGTATTTGTTTTTTTACTTATTTAATAATTCGTCTAATACATAAGCAAAAAAGGTCAGCACATAAACAATATAATTAAAAAGTAAGGCCTATAATTTAACTACGTAATAAGTAGGCCTATAATTTAACTAATTAATAAGTAGGCCTACATTGCAATGTTCAGAATACAATAAACATACTTAATAAATAATAAAAATATTCTGCTTCATAAAGAAACAAAAACATTTCCTGACTTAACAGCTATTTGTTGGTAGAATTAATTAGTTATCACATTCATCGCAAATATGTCGGACTTATTTACATATTTTTCGCATAAATATTTCAAAAAGGCATTGGTGGTCATCGTCACTACACTTATGGAGTTGTAAGTACTAAGTGTATTTTTAGATGCGGTTGGTGACGAGTATCTTACCCTGTGAATTACATTTAGTTTATAAGAAAAACACGTAAAAACTATAAAAAAAGAAAACAGCGAATAAATAATTTAAAGTTTTAGCCATTGTATAAGAACTTTGTCATATTTATGATTTGTACCTATTTGACTAAATATACTCCTTGTAATTGTCTAGTATTAAAATACAACTGTTTGCATTGATTGGTTTTTATTGGGGCGGGGGGTATAACTTTTATTATAGAAGACATAAAAAGTAAAGGCACGTCTATCGCCATTGTTAAAGTCAATAAACAAACAAGGGAATAGCTATTTGAAATCCTTACAAACAAATGGAAGACTCCGGCCAAGTGCTTTTAGTGTAGCAGATGTGTAGAACACATGCCCTGTTTCATCACAATTTGGCCCTGCCGTGTCAAGTTATGCAAATCATGTTGCATTATTCAAAACTCGTTGTTTTATTACTTCTTCTCTATTCTCACTTTGTGCGATAATTAAGCTCCTCTTTTCAACGTTTAGAAATATGTTCGTGACGTATGCATGTGAATGGACCGTTAAGTAACTAATAATACCATATCCGTTATCGGTATCAATGATGATAACTGAATGATAATATACGAATTAGTTTATGTCTTAACAATTAAAATACAGTTTGGTATGATTTATGGATATTTTTATTGCATCTCTTGTACTTGCGCAGCCAACGATTGGATATTTTGTTTAAATACAGTTGCCATAGAATTAACGATTGCCCCCACGTGCGTGACCTAATAATGAAATATAAGTGTAAAAGATAGACCAAGTACGATTAGATATTTTACAATGTCGACTAATTTTGTAGTGTGATAATTTTGCCAAAAACATTGTTTTATTTGTAATAACTTTCATATCTACACACTTATTGTTGTAGGTATTTTGTACTTGTTATAATAACAGTACATTGGGCGGAAAGTGTCGTAAGTTAGAAGGTTATTAAATACGTGTTAAGGGTTCAGTATTAGAACTCTAATCAGTATTAAAACAATAATTGGTAGGCCTATCAGAAGTTAGCTGATCAAAAATTGGTTGAAAATGTAATGACAAGTATATTTTGTTTTGTCCTTCTATGTACATTAATACTTGGCTTGGCAGCAGTCACTTTTAAACTTTACGAAAAAGTGATCCTATAGAGGTTCCATTTTTTTCTTCTAAAGGACGGACGCTAAAAGAAAATCCTTTCCCAAATATATTTGAAGAGCCTAATTATTTAAAAAATTGCGTTGTACAAAAGTGCAATAATTTTGGATATTTTAAATAATAAATAATTACATTTAATATGTTTTTTCCCTTTGCTCATTTCCATGCAGTAGTTTAGAAAGCATTTCTCTGAAAGAGAGAGTAAAGATGTATAGTTCAGAAGTTTGTATTTAGTAACACGCAACCCACGCCATTCTTCTGTACCGACATTCTCGTCATTTTGTAATACAAAACAAATAGTAAACAGATACATTGAATTGAAGATTATAGATACTTCTTTTGTCGGTAAAGACACCGCAATACATACACAAGTATTTAGTGACCTTAATTTGGCAGCCTCAGATCATTTAGC
Organism: Philaenus spumarius; assembly: GCA_018207615.1. Taxonomy (NCBI): domain Eukaryota; kingdom Metazoa; phylum Arthropoda; class Insecta; order Hemiptera; family Aphrophoridae; genus Philaenus; species Philaenus spumarius. Next base: position 407,865 of record JAGFPH010000039.1, read on the forward strand.
TTGTATTGTTTTGAAAAAAAATTATATTTTAACATTCTTTTAATTATTTAAAAACGTTAGTGTGAGAAAAAGTGAACTACAAAATAAAAAAATATGTGGTGGTATCGTGTTTACATTTTTGAGTAGTGAATTTGGTTTAAAGCACTCTGATTTTAAACAACTCAAAAAAATTCAAAGGACTCCGGATGTGGTTCACTTTGAAAATAATGGGTTTCCGAAGAAGTCCCAAATAAAATCAACATACACAAATAATGTGCTACGGATGAAGAAGCATTAATTCTTAAAGAAAAAACAAATGATTTACAGTACGATTTTTTTAACCGTGCCCTCGGCTCGACTAGCGCTCGGTGGGCTAGCGGTGTAGCGGGGAGGGATTGTAAAGGCAGTTCCACAAACTTCGAATAAACAAAAATGATTGAATAACTATTCGAATAAAATTATTGAAATAAAAACTACTTGAATGAGTCATAGACTACTTGTCTCTTGTTCGAGTATTCGAATAATAATACTGTGGTGTGGTTAAGGTAAATGCCAGACACCAAGTAGGCCTACTTCCCCCCGGGCAGGAAGTTTTCCCAGGAATCTAACTTCAGACATCCGTACCGATCAAACCGTAAGTCAAACGAAAAAATGTTTCAAATAAAATATTTAATTTGGACCTTTATCTAAAACTTTCTCGCGAACACTTTGTCTCTGACCAACAAATAAAAAACTTTCCAGCGGTGTGAAAATTTCATGTCATTATTAAAGTATATTGTTGTAATATTGATTTTTAAAATATGAAACAGGTTTTGTAATGGATTTTCTTTTACATCATACGAATCGTATGGTTCTTATCTGCGTATCCGTGAAAGTTTCATAATTTTACATCGCTGCTAAGTGTATTAAATGACAGTGTTATTGAAGCTCGGTTTTCGCTGTTTCAGGTTAGTACAATCGTGGCCGAGGGCATGGTTAAAAAAATCGTACTGTACATAAACAATTACTAAGTGGCCAACAATGACGTTAGGATGCATACTTCCATATAATATGTCATACAATTTGAGAATGTGTTTATGATAATCTACATTATAGCTACTTGCAGGTACAAACACAATATTACAAAGTGTCCAGCAATGTCAATATACAGAATGTCTAGAAAATGTTGTCCCAAACTTAACCAGATTCTTTAAGAGAAAATTTAAAAAAAGTTCCAATAATCATAGGTTCGGAAATGCTTGGTTTTCGAATTATCCACCATTTAGTTTTTTTCTAACACTTAGCCTAACATCTTTGGAAATAGAAACAATATTGACCTAAAAATTTGTTTACATATTTGTTTACGGACGTAACTTTTTATCCTTGTACAAAAACCAGAACGTCCTTTGGTACACTTTAAAAATAGCAGCTATTTAATATTTGTAATGTCAAACCGCAAACTTTACACAAAAATTTAAAAACAAACAAGTTATCTTTTCAATAACGAACAAAACAGTTTTTTTTTAATTTCTTTCTGTACTATTGAAACATCTGCATTGTTATAGACAATACCAAGAAATTATGGTATCAACGTTTTTTGTTTCCTACAGTTTTGTTTAAAGTTAGTGGTTTTAAAGATATTTGACATACATTTTTTAAATGCCGCCATTTTTAAAGTATACAAATATGTACACAAAATTTGAGGCCAATATCTTTTGTATTTTCAAAGATATTAAATGTTTAGTAAAAAAAACAAAATGGTGGATAATTCGAAATCTTAGCATTTCTTCAAGACCTATGTTTATGGGAACTTTTTTCTTATTTTTACCTTTTTGGTCAAATATTTTCTAGACGCCCTGTATAATAATAAGAACATTTTTAATGCAATTCATGAAGCCATTTGCACGTAGATGATCAATATAAGTACGTTCTGCTGGAGTAGGCTATTTGTCTTTTTCTGCTGTTTGAATCATAATGATATAACACGAGAGCCTATTAATACGTCCTGTAGAGTAGTCTTGCAATTTACTACTGTTGGTTTTGACTCAAATGCTTACAACTTTTCTTATCCCGGTTATATCTGCGTAGAATATTATTTATCTGTGGTCGAACGGCAAAATACATCACTCACCACACTGCATTTTGGGAGTAGGCTACGTTCAAAATTATAAATATGAATTCATAAATCTAAATACTAAAACCATTTAGAGAGTCAGTGTTAAGTAGGTCACTTTGATTTATTGCTAATCGAATTTAAAGCTGGAATAAAACACTGGAATGGAATTCGTTGTTGTGTACAGTGGATACAATGGGAACAATTTAAACACTTTATCATCTTTTTTGTTAAACATTTCTTTACATAGCCTAATATGAACTTTTATTTTATCCATAGAGTTTAAAATATTTGTATTTATTTTGTTGCAAGGAATTAAATCTGCGTATCCCGTAGAAAGGAAGGTTAGTAGACAATAGTCCTGTGCGTTCCCTTTGAACACGTGAGAACACTATGACAAAGGCGTGCAATAATCAGAGTTGGTTCATGCAACAACAATTCCAACTGTTATTCCAGCAGTCAAAGGCTTCTGCGTGTGACGTAGAGTATCTACTAATGGGAAGACTCGTCCAAAATATGTAGCTTTGTTGTTAATTTTAAAGTTTCATACAGCAGTTTTACGAACCTTTCATCGAATTTGGAAGATAAAGTGTTGTCATCTGTGAGAAGTTGTATCTAAAATAGAATTTGGTGATGACAGTTATTTATAACTTATCAATTTTTCTTAAAAATATGACTGAATCGCTAAATGTTAAAAGGGCATCAGTCACTATTTTTGTCATTTTAACTTTTTTACTTATTGTTCAAATACATAAATAGAGCTATCATTTCATGTTAGAAGGGCATCATTCTGAGCTTTCTTTATTGAGTTCCCATTCATATTATGTTTGTATTTTTTGCTAAACAGGCATCAGTCAGTGACTCATGCCCTTTTAACATTTATCTTTTTTATGTTGGTAATACATCCTGTACAGCTGTGTTGGTTCCAACATCCAGGTGTTGGTAGTTAAACAGCTGATGTTTGATGTTAAATTAACCTACATTTTATTCCTTAGATAACTAGTTTTTTTGGTTATATCTTGAATATTTAGTATTATTTTCTAAAAGTGATAATGAATGGGAGTGATACTGAGAGTATTATTGAGCAATGTTGTTTAAATAAAAAAAGGAAAAGGAATCCAGAAACATATAAACGAAATCAAATTAATAGTGCTCTAATTAAAGGCCAGAATTATATTAACCATAAAGGAAAGAATGTGGCAGCTAAACAATTTGGTTCTTCTTGTGGGTAAGTAATAACTCCTAGTAACTATTTGACTATGTAAACTATTTATTATGTAAATTAATGTGTTTTATTTAAATACTATGACTACAAACCAAAGCAATTTAACCAATTTTACTATTTTGAAATGCAGGTTAGAATAATTAACATTATCCCCCCCTCCTTTCTATCTCATGTTCTTGGTTTACTCATTGATGTTACTATGTTTACCTGTTTGAAGTAATAACTATTTGCTAGTAAATCTCTGCTATGTTAGCTATATAGTAACAATTGAATAATAAGTAAAGTTAGGCTAGTTTATTTTTTAATTTATTTTAATTATTCAGTGTAGGCCTGTATCTTCAAATTACTTTTTATTTTAACAAAAAATAGGAGATACTATTATTATTAGGGTTAGTAGAACTAGAGAATAATAAGTAAAAAGTACCCTACACTGAAAAGCAATGATATTGTATCAAGTGTTTCATTTTGTATCGTAGCCTATCCACTTTCAAGATAGGATACTTACTTCAAATCCAGGAAGTAAAAGTTTGTAAAACCGGATGTAAATTAGACGTGTTCTTGATTCAATTATAATAATGTGTGCAGTAATTATTAATTTCTTTCTTTGTTGTAGCTGCAAAAGAAATTGTTTGGGAAAAATAGGAGAAGAAAATGTCAATGATACTTTCAATAAATTTTATAAAATATCTGGGAAAAACGAACAGGATTTGTACATTCAAGGATTGATTGATGTTTTGCCAGTAAAGCAAAAGCGACCTCGCAATGATATGAATTCAAGACTAAACTCAGCAAGTTTTAAATACCATTTAATTATTGGTACAGACCGAATTGAGGTATGTATAAAAGCATTTATCGCAGCGTTTGATATTAGCATCAAAAGAGTAAGGAGGATTAGAGATCTTAAGTTGGCAGGCAATACGCCTGAAGATAAGCGAGGAAAGCACATAAGTTTTACCCTTCCTTTAGATACAAAAATCAAAATAAGAAAGCACATTGAAACATTTCCTCTAAAAAACTCACATTATTCAGGAAAGAAAATCCAATATCTTAGTGCAGATTTAGATATAAAATGCATGTATAATTTATTTAAGGAGAAATATCCTGATATAAAGGTCAGTTACATGTTTTACTACACATACTTCAAGGATAATTTCAACTACAAGTTTGGAAGGCCTCAAGTCGATACCTGCTGTGTTTGTGAGGAACTAAAATTAAAAATTAAGTCACCTCACTTAAATGAAACAGCAAAACGTGCTGCAGTTGCAGAATTAATAATTCACAAGAGAAGGAGTAACAAATTTTATAGTTCATTGCAGTATGAAACCAAACAAGGCAGAGAAGAGCATCAAGTTATTTCCATTGCTTTCGACTATATGCAAATAATATCGCTTCCTAAAGTACCAGTGCAAGAACTGTTTTATTTGAGGCAATTGTCAGTGAACTGCTTTTGCATACATAATATTAAGGAATGTACAAGTCAAATTTTTATATACCATGAGGGAGAAGGTAAGAGAGGCCCGGACGAAGTTTGTTCATTTCTCTTTGAATATTTAAATAACCTTTCTTCACGATACACTGAAGTCAGACTTTTTTCAGATAACTGTCCAGGCCAGAACAAGAACCAAACAATTTCCCGTTTTCTTTTAGCTCTGACAGATTCTGGAAGATTTAAAAAAATCCAACATTTTTTCCCGGTTCGAGGGCATAGTTACCTTCCTTGTGACAGAGACTTTGGCACAATTAAACGCACACTTCGTAAACACGATAGATTATACAATATCCATGAAATCACAGAACTTATTATAAAAAGTGGAAAAGCAGGAAAGTTTACAGTAAAAGAAGTTAACGCAAATGATATTTCAAATTACAAAGAATGGTGGGGTACATATTATAAAAAATATGCAGTTTCTGAAGAAACAGCAGCAAAACCAAGAAATGAAAGAATTCAATTTGGTATTAGTGCACTTTACCATTTTGTGTATGACTCAGAACGACAGGGATACATATCTGCCTACCCATTCATTAATGGCCTCGAAAAACAAACATTTTTTATGAAATCTGCAAGAGAAAATGTGAATATCCCACCACAGAATAAAGCATATCCTTCTGGAAAAGTTTCCATTAAACAAAACAAATTAAATGACTTAGAAAAGATTGTTCGTTACATCCGAGAGGAAGACAAACCATTTTATACCTACTTGTTAAATTGGCCGTCAACATCAGCTGAAGAAGATGACCTGTAATAATATTGTTTGGACGTTTTATATAATACAAACTATTTGGCATAATTTTGTTGGTCATAAATATGTAATAAAAGTTATAAAAAATTTAGTATCTTTGTTTATCTGTTGTTATTAACAACTCATATCACCGATAAATGTTAAAAGGGCATCATTCAGCTATAATTAATATTTTATAAAATATTTAGGAAAATATTTAAATGTCTATTTTCTATGTTAAATGAACAGTTTTTAATAGAGGAGTAATTTGATATGAATAAACTGCTAAAACATGTACTCATATTTAATTAAAACAGTTTTTTCTTGTTTTCCGCAAATTTGATTGTCTTGACTCATGCCCTTTTAACATTTAGCGATTCGTGTTTATAAACAAAACAAAAACATGATTTTCAGATGAATGACTTGAAAACATCGGGAAGTTTGTTTTTTACTGATTATACAAGTAAGTTTTGTGCAAAATTAACTGTTCTCTGCATATAGTGAAAATAAAAAATAAGTAAAATTATTCGTGCTTACATGCTCTTTATATTCGCTAAAGCAATAGCATTCTCTGGCCTTCTCAGAATTGACTCCACTGAGTTCAATACATTTACTCGAGGGGTATTGTACACCCTAAAATACTGTAGTTACTAAGTTAATTAAAAACGGAGGGCGATAACTGTATCATGAAATAATTTAGTATCTGTGCTAAGTTGTTATAGTAATTTGAATCACAAAATGTGCTTAAGCCCTAGCTGTAGTAATAAAGGATATGTTGGTTGTGTAAAGAACATACCATTTTGCAAACTACGAACGACTCAGGGTTAAGGTGAGTTTACACGATTCTGAAGGTTGAATTGAACTGGTGCTGCCAATTCAACTTGCTTGAATAATAAGTAACAATATAAAATAATAACAATATACAACAATATATTAGACTAGTCAGTTAAAATAAAACTAATCTTAGACAGAAACTGTTAAAAAAATGGCTGCTATTATAATCGTGGTTGTTCAACCAATAACCTCTAAGTCCGACTAAATTAAAATATCTAATGTTCGTACAATAAAGCCGCAATTGTTAATAACTTATTGTAAAAAATATAAGTAAATAATTATTTTTTGCTGAACTTCATTATTATCAAAACATAAATCTGTACTGTATTTATGTTTCCTTTACACAATAATATAAATAACTAGGTCTAAATTAAAAACACATTTAAACTTGTAGACTGATAATATAATGCCTTATAAATCAAATAAAAATAATTGATTTAAAAACTGTACTTGATTATTGAAAATATACTTTAAAATAATAAATAGTATTTATAAATATTAATATCAACTGTGGTTTATATATTCATGATTGTTATTATATTACACGTAAGGGCTATTTGTAAATTTTGCTTCATATGAGCAGTAGCTTAACCCGATCGAAGGCGGGTAGTTATAATTTCGAAAAATGCATTTTTAATGATAATATCCTAATAAAAAATAAAAAAACACAAGGTAACAATAAACATCTGCAGAGTTTCAAAAAATGGCATTCATCTATGCAACCTTAAGGATCTTAAGTTTACAAGTATCAATAACTGGTTTCAAGTAGCCTAGATTCAAAAAAATTGGATCGCCTTTCATTTTTTACAACAGTCAACTTGGTTGATATTCTATCTGCAGGATTCAATCAGGTGAACGCAACCACTTTGATAAATAGTACTTAAAGTGGGATCGTCTTTTACTTCTTTCAGTCATCAACTTGGTTGATATTCTATTTACAGGATTCAATCAGATGAGCACAACCACGTTGATAAATAGTAATGAACATAAAGTGGGATCGTCTTTTACTTCTTTCAGTCATCAACTTGGTTGATATTCTATCTACGGATTCAATCAGATGAACACAACCACGTTGATAAATGTAATGAACATAAAGTGGGATCGTCTTATCTTCTTTCAATCGTCAACTTGGTTGATGTTCTATCCACACAATTCAATAAATTTGAGTTAAATCAGGTTAATCGTGTTGATCAACAGTATTGAACAAAAAGTAGCATCGACTTTTACTTCTTTCAATCGTTAACTTGGCTCATGTTATATTTACACAATTCAATTTGATTTAAATCAGGTTAACTTATTTAACAGGTTAATCAGGTTAATAAGAATTATTTGAACAGTTTCAAGACTGTTTAATATAGCCATGTTAGTTTAATTGTTTACAAAAACGAGGAAACATTCAACCGAATAAATATAATTTTTGCAAGTGCTCCGACATTTTCTAAATTTACAAAGTGATCAAAATATTTTAAAGGTAAATTTTGTAGTTTTTCTGAATACGTACCTTAAAAAGAAAAACAAAACTCCCATTTTCTTCAGAATGGATAAAATTATCACAATCAATTATTTACATCTATAAAGAAAGCGTACCAGTGGATAAAGTTATAATAATCAATTTAACTTATATCTATAAAGCAAGTGTACCTGTGGATACAGTTATCATAATGAAATTTATATCTATAAAGCAAGCGTACCTGCGGATACAGTTATCATAATGAAATTTATATCTATATAAAGCAAGTGTACTTGCGGATACAGCTATCATAATGAAACTTATATCTATAAAGCAAGCGTACCTGCGGATACAGTTATCATAATGAAACTTATATCTATAAAGCAAGCATATCTGCTGATTCAGTTATCACAATGAATTTATATCTATAAAGCAAGCGTACTTGCGGATACAGTTATAATAATGAAATCTATATCTATAAAGCAAGCGTACCTGCGGATACAGTTATAATAATGAAACCTATATCTATAAAGCAAGCGTACCTGCGGATACAGTTATAATAATGCAACCTATATCTATAAAGCAAGCATATCTGCTGATTCAGTTATCACAATCAATTTATATCTATAAAGCAAGCGTACTTGCGGATATAGTTATCATAATGAAACTTATATCTATAAAGCAAGCATATCTGCTGATTCAGTTATCACAATCAATTTATATCTATACAGCAAGCGTACTTGCGGATACAGTTATCATAATGAAACCTATATCTATAAAGCAAGCGTACCTGCGGATACAGTTATAATAATGAAACCTATATCTATAAAGCAAGCGTACCTGCGGATACAGTTATAATAATGCAACCTATATCTATAAAGCAAGCGTACCTGCGGATACAGTTATCATAATGAAACTTATATCTATAAAGCAAGCATATCTGCTGATTCAGTT
>JAGFPH010000039.1:427077-439223 GCA_018207615.1 Philaenus spumarius
AACTAGGATAACAGAAACTACAGCAGTTCGTATCAAACTAGGATAACCAGAACTACCTGCTCCGTATGAGCGAAAATAATGCTCTACTACAAAAAACTTTCTCCTTTGTGTGTAAGAACCATTAGAGGGTTAATTAACTCCAAAGAAGAAAGTAATAATAAGCAACGTGGCCGGGCAACAATCAACAACGTAATAAGCTGCTCTAAAACCAACCATAGCTGCTTTAATTTCAGTACACTGCTTATTTTGGTGCATACCGTTAATATTGTATTATCCTCGGAAACTGCAATATGTAGGGAAATAAATATACCTCATACGCTTAAAAACTAAGAGTTTATTAAAACAAAGAAGGAAAACTGTGAATCTTACAAATTGAACTTTCACATACATAACTTAAGACTCGGCAGGGGTGAATCAATATTTCTGAGTTGATCGCAGCTCTCCAAGTCTCATAGCTGTACACTGCTATACTCGATTCCACGTTCACCGTGCAGTAAAGAGCGCCCATAAGCTATGTTAACCAAACGGCAGTCTCGGCGATACTAGGCAACTAAAAAACATCAACTCCCATGCAACGCTCGGGCAGTTATCGCAACCCACATGACAATATGATGTTCCTAGTAATGGTAGTAGCATGTATATCTCCCGCAAGACCGTACTGCACGGTGAACGTGGAATTTAGTTTGCTAGTTTTTCATTCTTCCGCTAGCAAATATAGGACAGCTTCATAAAGGCGGAAAATAGAGGGATACAGACGTAACCCTGACTGTAAACGTACTGAAACGTGCATGCGTGACAATGTATGGTAGTACGTGTTATTAAACATAGTTTTCTCTCACATATTGAACATTAACAGATATAATTATTTTTCTAGTATTACCCGCGAGCAACAAGTTGATGTGATAACCACCAGAGTGCAGGCTAAACACTCGAGTACGAACACAAATTCGGCGCGTACGCTTACATGCTTCCACAATAACGTGGATTTTTTCGCCATAAATTATCCAAAATTATTAAAATTGCTTTTATTTGAAAGGTTATTAAACTTCGAATGTGGTTATCTTCTTACATTTTTTATATTTGCATTATTGAATAAGAAAAAAACCCAGCAAACTTTGATTTTGAGTTAAGTCAAAGAACAAACTTAAAATTTTAAATCTTAAATAAATTTTAAAAACTAAAAGATATCCACATTCGGACTGTCCTAACTTTTAAAATGACACATTCAGAACAATTTTCTGATCATTATTATTCCAGTAATCTTTACTCGTTTAATATTTTTCTTATGAGAGTTGAAATTCAAGATGATGCCTTATGATACCTTATGACAATTCACTTAGTAAATTAATTATTGTTTAAAAAATTAAAAATATCCATGTTATAATGATTTTGCAAAAATTGTATGCATTTTATAAACATATTAACAACTTTTTGGCAAATTAATAAACTTTTACTTTTTCAAGTGTTTTCAATATTAATTAATATGTGTCATAATATTATAGGGTATACATTTTGCTTTGTGTACATCTACAAATAAATCTGTAAAGAAACTGGTTAAGTAAAACGATACAACTAAAAGCATAAATAATGCTTTCAGCATACATTATAGTCCTGGGGCCCAGGCCTTTAAAATTTTATGATTACCTAACTCTTGAGACTTCGTATATCTCTTATTTAAGTCGAGTCGGACAACATTTTTATTTGCAACAATTCTCGGTAGCGGGGTGTTTTCCTTTGAGAACCCGGCAAAGTCATTGATTTGATGCAGTAAAAAAAATTTATAACCTAAACAATAATCTTTCTTTTAATCGAAAGTTTGTTTTATGTAGAAAAGGAAAAACATTTTGTCGGACAAATATGATTGGTCATTTCTGCGCGTCCGACACCCCGAACACGGCAAAGTTATGGCGTAAAAAAATTTAGTACCTAACTGCTGATTTTTTCAGAATCGTTTATAAAATATATATATAACTAAGTGGTAACCTTGTCCGACAAAATTGTCGGGGCATACTTGTTGTCGGACGCCTTAAAGTTAAGGGTTTTATGCAACCCTTATATTTATGACCTAACATACAATTTGTATTTTATATTTTTTGTAATAATATTTCAAACACATTGCACCATCTGTCCGACAATAATATTGGGGATTTAAAAAAAAAGAGAAAAACATACTAATTTAGAATATATTAAAAGTAGCATACATTAAGTAGTTCTACATATCAAAAATGCAATATTATTATATGGATATTTGAAAACAAATTATTATGTAGAAACTGACAAAATTTATTTATATATAATGAATAAATATTTAGTAATTATTATACATTATTTACAAATCAATTTAATATAGCGTTACATTAATGTAAGCTTATAATTATCAAGTACAATATTAAACAAATAAAAGAGCACTGTGGCGACAAAATCACACTGATTTAAATAAAAACCCCGAACCACAAAACAAGGAACAAAAACAATAACTAAACAACTAAATTGTTTAACTATAAATAACTACGTAGTGTTAAAACCCTCTGAGGATGATGACCATGTCATCGAAATGTACATAAGGGTAACGTATTAAACATAACTCTCAATTTAGTTGTTTAGTTATTGTTTTTGTTCCTTGTTTTGTGGTACGGGGTTTTTATTTAAATAAGTACAATATTGTTATAAACACATTGTAAACATTTATACAAAGGGTGGTATAGCTGACTAATTCGTTATTAAATTAAAGAATATAAACTCAGTATTCTCAATATTAAGCACCATTTAATGTTTATAAAAGCAAACTTGCAATCCATTCAAATCGTATGCCAAAGTTACCTTGCACATACCATAGGCCAGGTATATTATGTGTCTTTGTACTTTGTTCCAAAAACATCTCCTCTCTCAATATTTGAAAGCGTTTTAGTATGCTTGTAAAATTCCGTTATAAGCGAATTTCCATAGGAAAAATAAGCTATTGCAGTAACCCTTAGGTTGAGTTAAGGTCGGGAGTAGCAAATGAGCACCGATCATGGTCCCCAGAACACGTTTTGGGGTGTCATTAAAATGTATATTATGTTTAAATGTGTTCGCCCTCTAGCGGCCGCTCTTTAAGTCCGACTTGATCCAAATTTGGTACACATGTTGTTTGTGTAAATCTCTCGGACGAGTTCGTTAGTCAAAAAAATTCAACAACCGGAAGCACGTTTTTTGACCGGAAGTAACTATTTTTTTAGATTTTCCATTTTTTTTAGACGATAATGAATTTTTTAGACTGGTTTCTAAAGATATAAGCTTAGGATATTATTTTGCACATTTTGTTTTTTTACGCGATCTTATAGCTCGCTTGGTTCCCCCAAAATCGATCAAAACGTAAAATACCATTAAAGTACCCGGTTCAAAGCCACATGGTGGATTTTATCTTCTCATCCGAGGCCAACGGACGAGTTTTTATGCTGCGAGTGTAACGAAGGAGCGCGTGAGTAGAAGCTGGAGGCTTAGTAGCAATCAAATTCTACTAATATATTTCGTACACACAAGCAGCTATTCAGCACCGTCGTGAGTAGACCTATTTCCCATATTGTTGGTTGAGACCCTAAAACATAGGCCTATAAACTTAATTTTGGAAATTTGCTCAACTCACGTCAGCGGTTCAGCAGCGTGGTCGTATTATTTCGTTATTTTTGTATTCGAATTTCCAATTAAATTAATACAGCTCGTGGTTTAACCTCCGAAAATTAGTAGTTTATCAAAGTTAGCTTTTCAAGCATCGGGTTTGTGCTCTAAAAATTTAGCAAAATAGATTGTTTTTTGTGTCGTTATTTTAGGGATTCCAATTTAGGCAAAAAACCACACATTTTTATAGATTTTTATGGTTGATTGAACATTGCAATGATGCACGCATATAAGAGGATGGTGCGATAAAACATTTTTAGAGTTTTTTCTCCTAAGATAAAAGTTTAGTTTTTTTCATTTTAGTAGTATTACGAAGATCGTGATGTAGAGTTTTTAATAAAATAAAAAAATATTCCACAAGAATAAAAATTTTCAGCAGAAAATTACTTACAGACTTTTTATAATTTTAAAGAACTATTTATTTAACGCAGATGAAAAATTTCGCAAACAGGTTTGTTATGCCCTTCTAAATGTTATAAATAACATTTTAATCAATTTTCAGCTTTAGCACTATACTATAACTAACTGAGAAAAATGCGTTTGAATTGAACTGCGCCTCCCGTTTACAATTTATAGATTTAATTAAAAAATTCAATTTTTTTGTCGGACTAATTATTTGCCCCAATTTTTTTGTCGGACAATTGAATCACTGATCACAAAATAAGACACTTTACATACCCTATTTTTGTCCGACAAAATGTCATAAATATAAGGGTTGCATGAAACCCTTAACTTTAAGGCGTCCGACAACAAGTAACTTATGCCCCGACAATTTTGTCGGACAAGGTTACCACTTAGTTATATATATATTTTATAAACGATTCTGAAAAAATCAGCAGTTAGGTACTATTTTTTTTACGCCATAACTTTGCCGTGTTCGGGGTGTCGGACGCGCAGAAATGACCAATCATACTTGTCCGACAAAATGTTTTTCGTTTTCTACATAAAACAAACTTTCGATTAAAAGAAAGATTATTGTTTAGGTTATAATTTTTTTTACCGCATCAAATCAATGACTTTGCCTGGTTCTCAAAGGAAAACGCCCCGCTACCGAGAATTGTTGCAAATAAAAATGTGGTCCGACTCGACTTAAATAAGATATATACGAAGTCTCAAGAGTTAGGTAATCATAAAATTTTAAAGGCCTGGGCCCCAGGACTATTATACAATGCAACCTGAAAGAAGATCTTAATCGAAAGAAACAAATTCAAAACTGATACTATGAACCAAATAAAACTTAGTTAAGGTGCATTCAAAAATTGAGTGTAGACACAATTATAAACATTAGGTTGAAATAAATATAATAGGTACGAAATCTCTTATTTTACAAAACTTTATACAAATTAGTTATAAGCTAAAGTAGAAAAGTCGTAAAAAGCACTTGAAAGTTTCGTTTTAGGAGTAGACCTATTACGAACTTTATTTGACCGTTCGGCATTTTGTCCATCAAAAATCGGTTTATTTCTCAGTCACTGCCAAATGCGTTGTTCGATTTTTTATTCTTTGAAGGCATTTAAAACGACGACGTATGCAATAATCTTTTCCTTGAGTCTTTTTTTTAAGAAGTAGCAAGGATGGTTAAGGGGAAAAGTCAGAAATGAAAAAATAATTATCAATTGTATTCTGTGATTAAAATTTTTTTCACCTCTTTAGCTCTAATCTTATCGGATCCTGTCGTTTTTTGATATTGCGATTTACAATTACACAGTATATTACTGAAATCGTCGTTATTACAAGAGGACAATGTGAACTGAGGCGAAAGAGGTTTAGAAAAGACACATTCGTATTGAGCAAATTTGCGTTTTTATGGGAATAAACGGATGAAAAATAATTAGCTAATTGTAACAGATTTTGTTCATTATTGAATTGAAACGATGAAATCATACTTTTATGATTTGATATACGTTAGTTTGATATCTCCCTAACATTAAGGTATGCCGTATGTTTCGAGAATCATTCATATTAAACAAAAACATTTTTCATTAAAAATCTGCAGTAGGTTGTTAAAATAATAGCAGGATTATAGTATAACCCTATATACAGTATATATTTATAAACTAGACGAAGAATAAATTACTCAATTTGAATACCAGCTATGCGACACCGTTTATTTTATTGAAAACACTTCTTTTGATAAAATACACCCTTATCATAGTCAAAATACATCTTAATTTGTAATATTATTTGTCCTTACTCAAGCACCAATCCAATCATTCTTCTTGCCATTCGCTCCGATGCTTTGGTATGTATCCGATCAATCATCCTGGGTTATTTATAGCCTACTCTCCAATAAATACATGAACGGTAACCGACGTAAACTAAACCTTCCCATTGCACACATCCTGACACGTCCGATAACAAAGGGTTGGCAACAAAAAAACAAAACTAATTAAATCAAGTTCGCTCTTCCATTGGTACTATCACCTTGTCCCTATTGTTTTGCGAAACTCAAATAACAACGTTTTTCACTTGTTAGTTGGTTGTTCAGCTACCTCAAATAATGCAAAATAGATTATATTTTGAAATGGGGGTTTTACAAAGATTGTTGTAAAATACTGACAATTTAATGTAATAAAACTAATCCGATTTCATAGAATTCAGTTCATTGTTAAATAAATGTTGTAAATTTAAAACTGGATAAACATAAGTTATTGAGATGGTCATTCGTTATTTCACAGCGCATAGAATAACTTGGAATTACCTGGCGTTGTCAGTTAAAGTGTAAAATATGATCAGTATTTTATACTAGGTATTGTGTTGTTGTACAAAATACTGACTGCCGACCGTTAAAATGTAAACTAATGGTTTTGTAGAACAACTTTTTTGATTTCAAATAATTAGTCTCCCATTATTCTTTGGAGAAGCAACAGTAACAGCATAGAGTGTGACCTTTTTATAAACATTAATCTAGTAAATCCTAGTAACATATATATCAAATTGAAAAGTTGCATAATATTTACTTACTACTCATTAGGCCGTAAGAAATGGGAATTTAAAATGCGTCAATCGAAGAAGGTGATAAGACTTATCTTAGTCGCATTGCACATGGAGAAACCCGTTTTAGGAATCGTGAATTTAAGTTGCTTGCAACAGACAGATGAGATTAACACAGGGCTGTGCACACTGCGTTTCAAGAAACTGTAGTTTCATAGATTTCCCGAAATCGTGTTTCCTGTTGCTTGACTTTACGTTTCAATTGGCGTTCACTTACATTTTCGTATTAATTTCTATAATAATTGCGAATCTCCTGTGATGCTATCAGTAAATAAATGGCAGACATTTCATTCCAAGTGAGGTTGGCAGAAGCTGTAAAAAATAACCGTGCCTATATGATTGTCAGCTCAAGGAGTACATCAACATGGTGAATGTTAAAACTACGTGAGAAGCAGTGGCACGAGAAGTGGAAAAAGATTTTCATGACGTGCCTCAATGTCAGAAAAAGTGGTTTTACGTGTATATGGAACACCTTCTGATGGCCTGATGTAGCCTAATTGAGCAGCACGAATGCACTTGTAATTATGGATTAACTAATTCCACCAGCTATCAAAAAGTGGCTTCCACATTCTAAAGAAATCATTAAATTTGACGGGATCTTCTAAGTCTACGAGCTACAACGTAAGTGCTGTCTTGCCGATCCCTGATCAACGGATGAACCCAATACTTCAGTTTTGTTTCTTATTTTGCAACCACCACAACAACAAAACCGCATCGTCGTCAGCGGAATCCATCACGAAACTGATGAAAACAGTTTCTTCCGTGTGCATGTTCAAAGCGCAATTTGTTTCTTGAAACCCATTTCATGAAATGGGTTTCTCCAGTGGGCACCGCGCCTTACACTTTTAAATGAAACCAAGTTTCATGAAATCATTTAATATAAAAACTTATAGATATACGCGTTGAGTTTCACTAAACCAAAATTTACAGAGTTGAGCAACCGAGATGAAACTTGTGATTTTGGTTTCATGCAACATAATTTCGTCAGTTTTGTATACAAGCTTCAATTTGCAATCAGTGCCATTGGTACTAGCTTAACACAGAATACAGGTAAAAAATAACGAGTGTGATTCAAATAACTGCACTAAACGATGAAACACGAGATAAGACATTTGTAATATTTCCTCATCGGCTTCCAATTTCTTTGTAGTTACTCATTCATTTGCAGTGTCAGTCATGAATAAGTGTAAACAACGTTTCCTGCATTAAGGCTAATTCTTCGTCGAACGATGTTGTTGAAACTGATTAGTTTTATTGGTGTGCATGAAACAAATTTCGAGAATTCAGTTTCTTCAGCATTTTTTAGAACACTCGTTTTAACAATATAATTTTTAATCGTTAAATAGGTTACACGTTCTATCAACAATGTTTCTATCTTTAGTGACGAATTCAAATAATTATCAAATATTTGTAACTCGGTTTATAATTTTCAAACGTACGCGTGCAGACGTACTTGCCGTACGTTTGAGGACAGTGATTTTGACGTTATTTTGTTGAAGTTATTCTTCTTTGCGCCCGTTGTAATCGGGATCGGGTGTCGGTCGAGAAACCGCGTCACGCGTTGAGTAAAATCCGGAAAGTGCCTTTTTATACCTTTTCTCTACAAGAGATACCTCAAGAGTCTCGGTGGGTGAGTGGTTAACGCACTCGACTTCCACGCTAGAATCCCTGGTTCGATCCCCGAAAATTTTTTCTTCAAAAATTACAGGAAAGTATACGAATATACGAATGTCCAAAGAAGCATAACTTCCACCGTCTGGTCCGACGCAGACCCAATTTTTATTATTTTTATTAATCTTCTATTGGTTCCTAAATTAGCTTATCACGAAACAGCCACAAGTTTACCTCTTAATTTAAACGGAATATTGTCTACATTGGACAAAAATATGAATGCAGAATCCATTGTAATCTATTTTGCATGATGTCACCGGCTTTCCTTTATAAAAGTAGCATTCAAGTGAAGCAGGGAATTTAAATACAAATGTTGAATAAATTGTAAATTTCACGGGCTTCAATTTTGACTCTTGATGAAGTGTAGGCATATATTAAGAAAGTAAACATCAAGATAGTAACATTTTTTCCAATATACTAGCAAAGCTAAGACTAAATCTTATGCATAAAAATCTAAATTTATTTGCTTGCACAAATCTATTAGCCGTATATATATACTGTAGGTAGTAACTAAAAAAGCTACATAGAACATCTTTATATAACATTGCATAAAATACATATTATGCTTTATAATGATGGTATTTAATATTATGTCACTCTCAATTTTATTTTTTACCTTTAAAGGTTTTACCCTAGAAAGTATAAATCTTTGCTTCAAGTATAAATATATAATGTTTTCACTGCTTAACTGATTTTGACTTTGATGTGCAAATATTTCACGTTCTTGTTTATCTAAGTTAAAACAGGGCGGGTTCCGTGTTTACTAACCTCGGTTATGCAAAAAGCATTATAAACGCCTTGCAAATATTTTGTTTTGCTAATGTATTGACCAAAGAAAGTCGATCAACGTCGGACTATCGATCCGGATATGGCTAAATTAAAAGTATTTTACCCTGACAATATAGTGGAAGAGAGAGAGGTTTTGTTGGCAAATAATACCTGCGTACTAGATATTTACCCGGGCGTGTTATTGTTGAAATCACTAATAATGCGCTCCTGGCAGTTTATGTTGTGCTGAAATTCAGTTTGATGTAGCTAGCTATTGACATATATTATAAGACTAGTACACTTCAATAACTTCGTGTGTTAAATACATTTAAAAATACAGTTGCAATTCAAAATAAATGATCTCATTTTAATGAATCACGAATCCTTTAAAAAATGAGCCTTAGAAGTCTTGAAATAATGAATTAATAGATTTGACAAAAGTATTACAGTGGAATTTGTAGCTATAAAAGATACTAAGGGCGTATATTCACATATATAACCGTAACTTGAAAAATAGTTCGTAACTGTGAATTTTTGGGGGATCAAAGTTAAGAAACCCCCAAAATAAATATTTAACTTACTATTACATTGTGCGGGTAATGTTTGTGAAACATTTCATTTAAATGCATTTTAAGTGGCTTTAAAACTATTTTTAAAAAGAATTTTGTGATTTTAAGGTACTTCAGGAAATATTACTACCCCCCCCATTCCTCCTTTTATTTCCGTGCCGAAGCTAATATTTGGAAAGGGGGAGTGGGGTAGACGTACTTACATACTTCACACAAAACTTTAGCAGATCCTACCTTTTGTGATAAAGTGTTGAAAAAACATGATTTTTACTCTTGCTAAATACAGTATTATTGTGCGTTAGGAGCCGCATTTACTGTTCCTCATTTATAATTTCTTCCATGGTTATTACTAGGGGTCTAATAATTATATGGTAGGTTAATTATTCTGAGTATATGCCATGTTGGCGATTTGTCAGGTTTTTTCGACTGAGGATGGATAAACGATAAACAGTAGCAGATTTGCTAAAAGTAAGCATCCACGTTTCTTTGAGTGTTATAATGTTTATGGACGAAGTGCAAAAAAGCCAATAAACACAGTTAAATATTAAATCGAACAATATTTTCTACTAGTTATAATGTGGAATATATTGTATTTGGTATTATAGATCTCCGCAAGAAATAAGTAAATATTTCATTAGATTGGAAAATTTGACATGTATTGAACAACAGTTTTTACCTGTTACTAATTTATACTGCAATTGAAAAAAAAACTAAAATGGTTTTACCACGTTTTCCGAAACGTTAGACTTCATTATTTTGTTAAGTAAAAACTATTAATGATAAAAATGTTTCCTTTTTAGTAATTAGTACCAATTATTGTTCTTAATGTTTTATAAAATCTATACCTATAATTTTTTTAAAGTTATTAAAGAGTTACAGAAATAACTCTTTAAAAATTATAAAAACATTATAAAAATTATTTGATAAACATTAAGAACAATAATTGGTAGTAATTACTAAGTAGGAAACATTTTTGGATACAGTTTATTTTTTTAATATTTTAAATACTACAACAATTATTTCAGTAACAATTTATATTTGAAACTTATTTGAATGAATTTTTCGCACGAGAAGTGTTCTGACGTGTCGAAAACAAAACTTATAACAGTTGATAAACATCACTGTATTGGTTAAATTGTAAAGTTATACAACTCTAAAGGTCTGTTTAAAGTAAACACAACTTACTTGGTCCCGATTTAAGTTTCGACCCTAACGGACATTTTTTTTTGTATTTAATGCTACTAAACTGATTAACTTTCAGAACTTAAAAAAATACAATTTTTTATAATATATACATTGTTATATAATCTCCAACTTCTTATATTTTGGACACATATTTTTTAAACATCCTGTGTATTTATATCTAGTTAAAATTAAGTATACACTTCAAAATAAAATTAATAAAATATGTTGCCGCCTATTGACATTGCCTTTTGGTTGGAGTAATGATAACCACTCTTGCGAAAACGTTACCTTGGATCTACGATAGGGTTACTGGTTATTATTTTGTCCAATACCACCTTCCATCATTATTACTATAAATATATAAAGTTCAAACTTTGTGGCTTACAGTTTTCGGGTCTCATAAAGTTGAATGACACCGATAAATAATGTTGATGAGCGGTAAAACATATGCATCTAACCAGTCTCCCATGTTTTGGTTCACGGAACTTTTCTAAAACACATGCGTGCAAGTACGTTTAATTGTAATTCACACTGAGCGTAAGGTATACATCACTGTTTGTTACTGCTTCTAAAACACCTTTCAATTAAAAGTCTTACCATTCAATTTAAATTTAATATTGATGGAAAATTAGTAATGAACAGTTTAGATGAAAAATCTCAGTTTAATACAAATTAATAAAAAATCTCCTAAACGTTTCATCTCGAATATTCATAATCTATAGTAAATATAGGCCTAGTCGCTAAAAGATCTTTTGGACTTCGTTATTTAATTAGGGATCTCAATATAACATCAAAACACCAATTAATTGATTGTTTATTTATTAGCTATATGTTCTAATCATAAATTGTACAAATTTCAAACCCTACTATATATATATATATATATATATATATATATACTAGAGGGCTAAGCCCCCTGCTCGCTTCGCTCGCCAACCCCCACGGTGATTCGCGTCGAAGCAAATGCAAACAGGTTATTTTATATAAATAGGCCCTACTATTAAATTCTAATATGTCTTAATTATTTTAATTAGGATGTAACATAGTGATTTCTTATTTTTAAATTCCTTAATTTATTTATTAAGGGTTTATTCTCTAGTGTAAAGGAAAGTATAACAGTCAACATTTTTACTACATTTTCACCCATTAGCAGCACGCGACAAAATGTCAATCTATGATACTTTTTTTATGTATGGTGTAAAATATAAATGTACAAATTTACAGCTCACTAACTTTAAGGAAAATATAACAATAAATTTTTATTGTTTTAGGGGTTGTTATCACATTTTTACCCCTTAGTAG